>VXAD01010129.1:1347705-1445749 GCA_013399195.1 Dicrurus megarhynchus
TGTGTGTGTGGTGTCCGCGTCGAGTTGTAAGTTCTCAGAGGATATCGCCCCACTCTCTCCCCAGCCCGGGCGGGGTTTCCTCACTGGGGGTCGGTGAAAGATATTCCCCCTCCCCTCCTCCTTCCCCATCCTGTCCGCTCCCTCCGTGAGCAAAAATAATCCCGCGTTGAAATCGCGGCTGCAGGAGAGCGGGGTTTACGCCGCCCCGCAGCCAGCCCCCACCCCAAATTGCGGCACTTAAAGGGGGCTTTAGCTGCTTTATGGGTTGCCTCCCGTGCCCGTGCCTCCTTCCCTGTGCAGGTTACCCTAAGGATCACTTAGCCTCCCTGCATCGGTCCCTTGGAGGATAATCTCGGGCAGTTTAAAATATCCTCCCCCCTCCCCCGTTATTGTTTTTATTTTCTATTGTCACATTTATGTAACAAGTGCCTGCCGGCACACCAGGCTGGTGTTCCTGTCTAGGGTGTTGCATGCTCCGGGGGGTGATGTATCCAGTGCTGTGGCTGAACATTAAAAATAATGTCTTTCTGTTGAAGAAGACAGGGGTTAAAATGAATGAAGATCTGAAGGTTAATTTGAGCTGGCTGCCTCAGGATCATGTAGAAGCCAGCTCTACAGAGAATGCCTCAGCTGCAGGCTCCTCCCTGGTTCCTGCCGTAGACCCTAAACCAGAGCTTTTGGTAAACCCCTGGGACATTGTCTTGTGTACTTCAGGGACCCTTATCTCCTGCGAAAATGCCATTGTGGTTCTGATCATTTTCCATAATCCCAGTCTTCGCGCCCCCATGTTCCTCCTGATAGGCAGCCTGGCGCTGGCAGATCTCTTAGCAGGCATTGGATTGATCATCAATTTTGTTTTTGCCTACCTTCTGCAGTCAGAAGCTACGAAACTGGTTACGATTGGACTGATTGTTGCCTCTTTCTCAGCATCTGTTGGCAGCTTGCTGGCTATCACTGTTGATCGTTACCTCTCCCTGTATTATGCTCTGAGTTACAATTCAGAGAGGACTGTCACTTTTACCTATGTCATGCTTATATTGCTCTGGGGAGCATCTATCTGTATTGGACTGCTGCCTGTAATGGGCTGGAACTGCCTCAGAGATGAATCCACCTGCAGTGTTATCAGACCACTCACTAAAAATAATGCAGCTGTCCTTTCAGTCTCTTTCTTGCTTATGTTTGCCCTCATGCTGCAGCTCTACATTCAGATCTGTAAAATCGTGATGCGCCATGCCCATCAGATTGCCTTGCAACACCATTTCCTGGCCACTTCCCACTATGTGACCACCCGAAAAGGAGTGTCTACTTTGGCCATTATTTTGGGGACTTTTGCTGCTTGCTGGATGCCTTTTACGCTCTATTCTTTAATAGCAGATTACACCTATCCTTCTATATACACCTATGCCACCCTCCTGCCAGCTACCTACAATTCCATCATCAATCCTGTAATATATGCTTTTAGAAACCAGGAGATACAGAAAGCACTTTGGCTCGTCTGTTGTGGCTGTATTCCTTCTAACCTGTCTCAGAGGGCAAGATCACCCAGTGATGTCTGATTGGCAGCCAGGAGGACGCTCCTTAACATGTTACTTTCCAGACGTTCTGTCTTTGGTTTAGATGCATTCATTAAATGGTGCGTGATGGGTTCACATAAAAACCACAGGATGGACGGACCTTTTTGTAAACAGAAAACCCCAGCGACCAAAATCAATCGAGTGGTTTAAGGAAGATTTCCAAAATCAAAATAATCAGTGTTCTTACAGATTTATGATGTTGCTCAGGGTCCTTTTTGTCATATTACCCAGACTTTGCCATGTTTGCCATGCTTTTACATTAGTTTTCTAATTAAAATTAGATTGAAATAGCATAGTTCTTTGAAATCGTTTATGTGATTGAGTTTAGCCATACTGCATGTTACAATCTGTTGTTAGGATATTTTTTCCTCTTTAATTTTTTTTTTTAATGGAAAAAAAAAACAAGCGAAGTCCTGTTACCCCATCTGTATATCATGAGAATACTCTTCAAAATAATGGCCAATTGTACTGATTTATATGGTATTTATTGTAATAATCTCAGTGCAACAAATTTGCTCTAAGTGAGAAAGTATTTGTGCAGCTTTTTATTTTACATCTCAGCATGAATTAGGTTGACAATTGTTTTCAAGAGTTACCTGTTCTCTCATGTGGCTGGATGTTAAAGCAAGAGATATGTGTTGCTTTCCTTTTCAAAAGTCAGACATGTGTTTTCACTTGCATGTTGGACATTGGAGCTATGCTGTTGATTTTAAAACTGACGGGGGTATCTTTGAAATTGATGAAACAGTATGGCCTCTTTCGGCTATGCATTTGTAATGGATTGAAAATTAGGTTTCTCAGACAAGTTTATCTTTTCAGAAGAGTATAAGAAATGTTTCATAAAACAACCTATAGATTGCTTGCAGCACATATTTAGCACTACGTGAAATGGTTCCCCTACATTTGTTATCAAGTCAAAACTATTACCATTTGTTTTCACTGTTCTCCTATGTAATTTTAAATACCGACATTTATAACTTCTCAAAGCATATCTGGTTCATAATTATATGCAACCAGAACTGCAAGATGAAACAGTGTTTTCTCCTTTCCTGGCAGTTTCATTCTTTGCACTGTACACACATCAGTTCACTTCATTATAGGACTTCATTATAGTTCTGGTCTAGAAAGCAGAGCTTCCTCTCATGAATGGTTAAATTTCAAACTGCTTCTAACCTTCCACTGAAGCCACATTAGAATGCACTAGAAATAAAGTGTTGTTTTCTGATTTGAAGACTTGATGGTCAGAGAGAAAATTTTCCTGGCCCTTGTCTTTGTGAAACTTACGGTGTACCCTCATGTCAGTGCATGGGAGCTTAGAGTACCACTTCCATTAGTGTTGATGGGATCTCAAGGTGTTCATGCCCTGGCATCAGTAGGAGTTTACACTCCCTTGAATGTCAAAGTCAGCATATTGTATTGTTGCTTCAGTACCTTTCATTAAAAAAAAAAAACTAAAACTAAATTGTAAAAATAGCAATATTTATGGTTCAATGAAAAAATATACCTGTGTAGTAGAGATAGTAGAGACAACTGTGCTGCTGGTCTGGATTTTTCCAAATGGAATCTGTCCTTTTCACGTGGACGTCTGGATGACTGTAGCTTTTTGTGGCAAAGTTTCTGTGACATTAAGAATCATATGCTGTACACGAAGCTGAATCTCAAATGTGAGTTGTCTGTAAACAAGGCTCTGTAGAGATTTTTATGAGCAATAATTAATTTTAGTTGCAATGCTGGGTTTAAATTCCATTATTTACTTGGTTCAACCTTCATGATATTTGGTTCTTACTTGGTAATCTGATTAGTTTAATAATTGCATGGCATGACCCAGTAGAGCTGTGAATTTGAAGCTCCCCTGGCTTCCCTGTGATTTACAGATGCTCAGCAAAGTTAGACTATAACCTCTGCTCAGTGTAGGGTATTGGTGTTCTTTATCTACTTATGAATTATTCTGAAACTCTAGTCGTTGAATTTTGTTACAATTTTTTGTATAAGAAATACTCACTTCGTAAATATCCATGCTACAAATGTGTGCAGTTTTGCAAATATGCAAACTATTGGGAAATAATGGCAGTAAAAGTCATGAGATGAGTAATGTAGAGAGGCCAAGTAATGTAGGATGGTACTTTTAAAAGAAAACATAAGTTAAAGTCATGCAAACTTCGCTCCCCCTGCTTTTTCCCTTATTTGTTCTTCTGTATCAAATTGCTAAAAGTATGATGAAGATGAGCAGCTACAACTGTGATGAAAATTCAGTCCTGAGGGCAACTGTTGTTTTCCTTATGCAGACCTGTTCTCATCCTCTTGGATAACCTCACAGGCATTAGTGTTTTTCTCTAGGCAATACCTGTGTGGTAGGGAAGCCAGAGAAAAACAGCACAGAGGGATATAATGTCTCCTCTTCTCATGCTGTTTCACCTCGTGTCCTTGTCATCTTCCTCACTCCACAGGCTGCTCAATTCCGCAGAGGCTCCCCAGTGTGCCGGGGGAGCCGACCTCTTCCTTGTGCCAGAGCAGAGAGATTTGTAATTGGAAGCTTCTCTCCTGAGGAGCAGAGCAAGTCAAACGGAGGAAAGAAGGATTAATTATAGCAATCCCACAAAGATAGCTCATAGGAATGTGATTTGCCCTTGTTTGAGCAGTTGTGCATGGTTACCTTCCACCACAAACAGATGAGAAACATGATTCTGCCTCCCAAGCTACTGCTGTGACCTCCAGTGAGGATTTTGCCTCTTCCAGAAGAGTTCTTATAATATGTTCTTAAATTGAGACTGTGCAGCATAGGCCAGAAAATCCTACTGAAAGTCAATGACATAGGTTTGCCTGCAGCTGTCAGGCCAAACTTTACCATGGTCTGCAGCACTGGGATGGGTGCTACGTAACACACCTCTGACCGAGATCTGGGAAACAGGGGCAGAGCTGTGGGTGCAAAGCTGCCTACCTCACTTGCACAGAAGAAGTGCTTGACAGCCAGCGACCTTTCAGACCTTGCAGAATTAAGCAACTCCCTGCTGTCCCCTCAGAATGACAGGGGAGGCCCCCGTTCTGTGGGGTGAGGTGCCAGATCCATCCAAGGTCCTCCTGAAACTGGCAGAAATCCAGCCAGCTTGCAGTTTCTGATATTTTGTTGTCCCATCAAATGACAACAGCGCATAAGACCAGGGGGATTAGATTCACCATTCTGTGTACAGTGAAGTAGCTTTCATACCTCCTTTGTAGTGACGAAAGATTGTTTTTTACTTAATACGTAATTTAATTTAAAGAATTGAAGTTCATGTTTCTTTATTAACACACTTGACCCAAAGTTAATAACAGATTGTATCCTGATGGGAAAAATTTATTGTGGTTAGTTTTTCATACATTCATCCTCAAAGCTTGGGAGAGGATTTTTTAAAATTGTCTTCTTTTTTTTCTTTTTTTTTTAAACCGTTTCCCCCTATAGTAGTATTTCAGGAGAAATATGTTTTCAGCACAAGAGCAATAAAATCCTCCATGATGTGGATACTATAAACTGCTGAGTAAACTCAGAGCAATAGAGAGGAAGCAATACATATTTTAGACCAAAAAAAAGTAACTTGCATAGGGACTTTCAGTAAATGTAAGTCTTCCTCTGTTAAGCAGATGCTATCAAACTATGTGGGACATTATTTCTGGTTGATTTGTTTTATAATCATTGAATTCCTGAATAGAATTACACAGCAATAACATTTTACCTTAATTCTTGGATCCTGCATTTGTGCTATTTGCTGAAAGAATTATATACTGCCGTGGGGAGTTTTATTCTTTTCATTGTTTGGCATTTAGTTGTACAGCATTCTGTGGATAAATTAATAGTGTTCAGGATTTCCAGTTGTAACTTAATCCCGAGAATACCCGAATTTGTCATGCTCATCAAGATGGCTATGATAAATGGTGCTAGCCCATTTGGAAGCAAGCTGAAGGGCCCGATATTGCTGCTGTATCTTCCTGCCATGGACACTCAATGACACAAGCAGTCGCATCCATCCTTTAGTGTTCAGGGACCAGCCTTGAGGCATCTGGGAGTCACTAAAACTCCTCCATGGACAGCAGTGAACTTTGGCTTAGACCAGGGCTCATGATGTCCCCAAAAAGCTATTATTCTCTTGCCTTATTTTCTTAGGGATTTTTTAGCTTTTAAAAATAAAATGCATGTGACTTCATTTCCCCAAGGTGATAAGCAACCTGCTGTGTGACTGGAAGTTGGGATAAAACAGCATTGCTACAAATCAAGCCCCTGAAGCATAACTATACACTCATTACTTAAAAAAAAAAAAAAAAAAAAAAAAGGTGGTTCTGTAACATTCAGAACAATGTTTTCAAAATGTTGACCCTGGCTTTTATGGAGAGAAACTATATATTTGGTTTTTCTATGTACAATAAATAAAAATAAGAATTGGACAGAGTAGTTGCTATTTAAAAACCCACCAGCTATCCTGTCATTTTATATGAGATACTGAACAGTTCTAGATTGGCTTAGTGGTAGTCCAGAGATGTACAATGGAGAAGAAGTAAGATCTCTCAATCTCTGCTTATAGGGAACTAAAAAGGAGTGGTATAATTTATATCTCATGAATAAGCAATAGGTCAGGAAAGATAAATTAGGCACGTGTATCTCCCTCATCTGTCAGTAAAAGAATGATGATAGTCCCAATAAACTTAAAAAGTCTCCTGTCTGGAAATAGGTTTTTGGTACAAGAGGAAATTACCCCTTAAAACTGGGTGCTTCTCTCTTCTTCAGATCAAGAATATGCAGTTCCTTTTAAAGGATCAGAAATCTGGATGAACTGCAAGGATATCTACTTTCATGTTAAGTGGATGATGAAAGATGAGAGATGGAAGCCTTTATGGCTTGGTGAATCAGCCAGATTCAATCACTCGATGCTTGAGCTTGGCCAGGAAGGATGCTTGAATAAATGCATCCCCTGTGAGAAGCTAATTTTGAACTGTCCATTTGGAACCTTACCCGAGGTACACAGAGCACCTGGGAGGGCCCCTGGGGCTGCCCCTGTTCTGGGGTGTGGTGCAGCAGTCCCGTGTCCTTGAGGCTGGCAGTACAGCTGCCCCTCTTGGGTGGTGTTCAGAAAGCAGAGAGGAGGAGATACGATCAGAAGTGAGGCCCACCTTCCTTGAAAATGTTGTCCCATATTTTATTTAGATTATTACTTTTCTTGTTAGCACTAGTCTTGCATGGCCCCACTTGAAATCAGAAGAGAGTTTTTGTGGAAAAATACTGAAAATTCAAGGCGGGACCACCAGAAGATTATTTTACAGTAAGTCATTATGCATTTCTGTTTCTTTTGGGGAGTGGAGCAGCTAAGCCTGTACCTTTGTAGTAAATGTTTCTTTGAAAACAATATGCCTTTGCACTAAAAGTGTGCTGCAGTTTATTCGCAGAATTGTTGTGACCTTGTAAGCCCCCCAAGAAGAGAGTTGCACATTTCACTGTTAACTTCTTATAGAAGAGAAGGGAAAAAACCAAACCTGAACGTAGGTTAGATGAAACCATATTGCAATTTATTAGTGTGTCACTGCTGTGATGCCAACTAATTCAGTGCCCCATGGAAAGGACTGGCGGAGATTTTTGCAGTGGAGATTCTTTGCAAATAGGTTGAGAGAGTAAAACTCATTTTAAAACAATGGTCAGTTACAGTTGCTGTCACAAACTCCTCGAATTAGCTTTTAAGGAAATTGTCCTCACCTCCCCAAACCTTTGTTTTGCACTTTACATATGCCAAGGCAATTTTTGCACACACCAGATATTCAATTGGACAAGATAGTATTACATGTTTCCCCCTCCCAGGTAGGGGAAGTGTGTTATGTCCCAGTACTAATGAACTGATTTAGTTATCTGATATCTCTAAGTAGCACAGACCTTTCTAAAAAGCGTGGAGTACTTATGGACATTCATTGCACATTTGGGGGCTTCCTTGAATTACAAGTGTAGAGTATTACTATTTTAACTGGTGGCCACAGGATTACAGGTTGGGTTATTTTATTTTCTCCTTCACATCCCCACCACCCCAGCCCCCAGCAGTAAGACGTCTGGTACAGTCCTTTTTGTTGCAAGGCAGGCATTGGTTTGCAGTTGGACTCAATGATCCTAAAGGGTTTTTCCAACCTAAATGATTCTGTGATTCTAAGTACCTGCCTCTCATAAGTACAGTGGTGCATTCCTAGGTAAAGGCTGATGTACAAAGTTTTTGATAGTTTGTTATAACCCTTTCAAATATATCAGCAGCCCTTTTTCATTAAACAACATAAGTGAGTATTTGCCTAACACAGGAAATGTCTGATTCACCTGTGGGGAGGGAAAGCAAGTGTACTGCTACTGTTTTCTTTACACTGGTAATATTCTTTTTCGTCTAACCATTTGATCCCAACCATATGATCTACCACGATGTCCAAGCACAGGCCTAGTTCCGGTTTCTCAAGGAAAAAGCAAGCCAATACTAACTGCACGTGCTGAAGACTGCATCCTGCAATGATTTACCTTGGGATGGTAATGATGGAGGGGCCTTCCACTTTTAAGAAATAGAAGCCAACAAAATAGATTTTTTTATTTTTTCTTTCAAGTATAAACTCATTCTTAAAAGGAAATACCTATGTCCAGGTTTAACATACTAGTTTTATTACATGCTGAATAGAGAAACAGTTTCTTACGAGTATTTTAGTATGCCATTAACTTGATTAAGTATGATGAGCTATCACTTTTAAATAGCATAATTACATACTTAAATATAATATATATATACATACATAATTATTACGATTATTTAATTTACTTTTTATATGTATGACATGCCATATATCATGCTCTATACCTTCATTGTGGATGTGGTTAAAGTGTAACCTCTTTGCTGAGGCAGTTTCTTATGATCAAAGAAAAATATTGCCCAACTTGTATGAGTCTTGCAAACACTGAAAGATTCAGCAGTAACTGACATTTCAACAAAGACAGGCTAGAGGTTCAGGAAGGGAAGCAAATTTTCATGGCTTTAATTTGGACAAATCCCACTGCCAGCTTTGAGATTACAGGAGTGTGTTCTATGACCACAGGTGGTGTAGAATTCAGGAAGGATATTTGTCACAAGCATGGGCCTATAGAGCAGTTACATCTTTCTCCGCACACTGTTCCCTTTTGTCTCTCGCTCTTTTTCTGTCTTTCATAGGTGCTTTGGTAACAGGACTGCACAGATCATGATTCCACACAGTCATGGGACACAGGTGTACATTTCTCACTGCCTGATGCTGACCTGGGGAATATTAGAGTTTCTAAAAAAATTTATGCATTCATTTTTAAAGGGCACACAAAATACATGTATGCTTCAGGGGTTCTCTGGGAAAAAGGTCTAGGACCTCTAAGATTAAGGGCCAAGGTACAGAGCTCTAATGCATTGATTACTTATAGCCCCCATAGAATTTTCCTCTTACTTCAGTGTTCACTAAGATTAAACCGATCAAAATAATAAGGAATTTGGTTTCCCCTGCTTTCAGGGAAGAGATATTTTATAGTATGCAAATGAAAGCAGCATGACCTAGCCCTTTGAAAATTGAAATATTCACATCCAGAAAAGGACAAAAGGTTGTGTCCCCATGGAGTGTGAGCAGTTGTGCCACATCCATGGGTTTTTTTGTTGCCACTCTGGTTGCCCTCTGACAATGTGGTCCCCCAATATATGAGCAACACTCAGTCCACCTCATGGTGCCGCTGCCCCAGAGGGCTCACGAGAAAAGAGCAGAGAGGTGAGGGTTTTCTGCAGTGTTGGTCACAGGTCACAGCATGATGGGTTTGGAAGGGAGCTCTGCTCTCAGCACAGAGCTTTCTGAAGATGTGAAAATAGGGAGCCTTCTTCAATCCCATTCCAGGCGAATTGGAGCTCTTTTCTTTTGTGTCGCCCTCTCAGTGTAAGCAGAGACTTTCCTTAGTCTAGGAGGAGGAGGGTAAGTGGTTGCTGGGAGTTAGCACACTCCAGCACGCAGCTTTTCACACAGCAGCTATCCCAGAGCTGAGCAGCTGAAGGTACAGCAATCTGCTTCTGAACTCAGGCTGGTCCCTCTAGGAAGAAAATGCATTTTTCCAGAATGCAGGAACAGTGTGTGTGATTTGTGCCAAAAGTGTGGAATGAGGATTGCAGCTGCAGAGGCAGGTAAATTGCCTGTGTTACACATACAGCAGAATAGGCAGTCTCTAGAGTTACTTGCATGTGCTCAAATATATTTTTTGTTGAAGCTGATAGCAGTCTCATATATGTGTGGTGGAGGAGAAGAATATGGACTTTCCAGTTGGGCCTCAGCCAGAGCCACCCAAAGGAAATGGGCATTCTTGGTTTTGTCATTGTTTCTAGAGAGAGACAAATTACACCTCTATCCATTTTGATGTCTGTAGCTTTTTCCTCTTTGAGGCTAAAGTCCTGCTTTGTTTGGTCTGAGCTTTACTGTCACAGCCAAAATCTACAAAAGTTGATTGCAAATGTGTTTACAAATGAAATTTCATAGGATAAGTGCTATAAGTGTGCCTCTGAAATAACGCTGTAAACTCTGTCTTTAACTTCAGGCCCTGAAATTTGGAATGCCCTGGGCTAGTAGAACCACTTGTCATTTTCTAGACTTACTAACTAGACCCCCACATTTTTTGTTGGCCAAATGCAATTAAAAATAACCTGTAGTTTATCACATTCATTTCATCAAATCCTCAGAGAGAACTTTTCCTAGGAAACATTGTACATTTCAGGTAGACACCTGATACTACTGACTGCAGTGTAGTTCCATGCTGAATTCTAAAAGCTTTAGCAAAAGCATCTGCATGGAGGATAGTTCTCATGCTACACATCTCACTAGGAGCCAGGTGGATTGAAATCCTGCATGTTGTGCTTTTCATGAGAACCAGTTACTGGTTTCATACATAAAGGCCTGTGGTTATTTCTTATACTAATTTAGGTTTTTGGTTTACTTTTTGTTTATTTAACTGTGGTTGAAGTTTGAACCATAGCTTGCCAGTGTATGAAGCGATTTTAAAAGGAAGTGAAACATCTTTGCCTCAGTTTCCCTTAAGCTTAAAGCTTTGACTTGCAACTACAGAGCTTCTTGTTGTATACAAGATAGTCATTTAATGCACTTTATTTAAAAAAGGCACAAATTATTTTCTTTATAAAATGTTACAATTGCACTATGCTGTAAGAATTGGTTACTAAATATAAACTGTACAGTTTTGTAGTCAACATTGTGTTTAGTCATAAATGATTGAAACAATTACATGTTTCAGTTAAATGTTAATTTTATATGTGGTGTATGTAGCCATAAATAAATTTTCCTTTTTAAAAAAAAGAATGGTTGGTTGTTTCATTTCATTGAATTCCCCATTCTGTTTCAAATAACAAAACTATTTCCTTTCTACAAATATAAGATTTAAGTATGTTCCAGTGCAAAGAGATGACAGATGACACTGACTAAACCTGCGGGATTAAATTCAGATGTGCAAACTTAAGCTGAACTTCTGTGGATCCCCTGCATCTACTAACACTGCAGAGGGAAATACCAGGCACTATAGACAAAAACTCTGAAAGAAAAGCTAACAGGAATTCTTGAATGTGAAAGCCAGAGTGACCTTCCATGTCTTCCTTTCTCATTCAAGTTAATTTATCTATACTGCACTCTCTTCTGACATGCTGCCTTTTATTATCATTGTATACACTCAGTTTTGGGGAACAAAATGCAGTATGGATTATAAGAGATTCTGCATTTGGTCTTGCTAAATGGCTATAAATACTTACTGTTTGAGTTAGCAATCACTAACTGGGAGAGGTAAAAGTTACTATGAAGGTAAGAAACTACGTTAACCTAAGTTTTTTTTAGAAGTTTGGTCCTAATCCTTGAAATAAGTAACTGAAAAATCAGATGCATGATCACAGTTCTGTATTTCCAATTTGACTGTTTCAGACAGGCTAAAAGAAAATGGTGGACCGTCTCATTTTCCAAATTAATTTTTTCTGTAAAAGGTCTCTCTTAATTTGTCTGAATGGTTTTCTTGAACACCCAGCTTATTTTCCAGGCATACAAATTGATGGAATGAGTTACATCTCTAACCGTCGGACTGACTGTCATGTACCGTAGCCATCGAAACGTGGCTTCTGAAAGAAATGGGCCAGCGACTGACATATCCAGGTAAATGACTAAGAGTGAGGCTACTTCCTTTGTACTATGCAGGGCTGCATGTCAGATGGATCCTGAAGGAGATCTTAGGGATGTTTTCTTCTACCAGACACAGCTGTCCTCTCCACTTCTCACATTAGACATTAGGCACCACCTGTTTTGTCTAGAGAAGAAGAAATTGGTATCATGGTATCACAATGGTGACCAGGATGTATTTGAGAAATGTTTTTTGATTACAATAAACATTAACTACAACTACACAATATAGACCCTTAGGAACTTTCAGCCATCCACTTTACTAAACTGGAAAAGAAATAAGAATTAATTGGAAAAATACCAATAGAGGGGAAGGGGAAATAAATGTTTCACCTAATGGAGAAGCCAATATTGAAATCATCTGGCCCTGGCTGTGTGGGGATTAGTTAGGGCTTGATTGCTGGAGCCTAAAGTAGGACAATGAACTGAACGTGTTCTGACCATACAGTGCATGTTTAACTTGCTGCTGCAGTCAGGAGGACCAGGAATGAGCCAGGAACAGCAGGGTTGGATGGTTCAAGCATCTTGGTGTTTCTGTGTTGGTGCCCCTTCCACATATCCCAGTGTCAGCATCAGCCTAACAGACAGAATTATCATTACGAGGGCACAATGGCTGACCAAAACAATAAATAGAATAGTAAAAACCTGCCAAAACTTAATGGTAATCAGCCAGAATTGTAAAGGAGTTCCTGTTAAAATGGTGGAAGTAATAATGAAGTTACAGAACTGGTAGATATTTTAGTTTAGAGCAGGTAACATCCTGCTTATGAAGCAATCCAGCAGTATCAGAAGCTCAGGAAACAGTTAACTGGGAACCTTAGGCATTGGCAATGCTTAGACCAACCAGTGAAAACTACTTTGTGCCTCCTGCCAATGGTAAAGTGCTTTATGCACTATGGTTGGATATAAGGTATGCCAGCTGAGTCTGGAACTAAGCAGAGGGTAACAGAATTATTAATAATGGGTATGCAACAGAAAACTTATGTGGCCAATAATAAATGGTCACTGTACTTAAAAGGTTGAAAGCTGTCAGGACATGAAATAATTTCCGTGCTACAGTAAGCAAAACAAAGTTTCTTTATATGAGGCCCACAATTGGAAATTAAAAAGTGTAGTTTCAGTGTTCTTTAGTTCAGGGATGCTTGACTGCATCGTTCCAGGTGTGCATGCCTGTTCTTAGGTTCATTTAAGCATCTGTAAGTCACATCAGAGATGAGCTGCTGAGTTGGACAGACTTTTGGACACAGTGCAGCATATCTTACCTTCTTACTAAATTCTTACGAATCCTCTTAGCTATAGCAGGATGTCAGAGAGTGTCTGCTACCTCACCACTGCCCTATACCATGAATCTTTGATGTCTATGCAAAGTGTGAGGCCTGTGCAGTTAATGAAGATTTTACATTCATTGCTGAAAATGTTATAGGAGAGATCATCAATCTGGCATGTATGACAAAGACAACTCCATTTGCAGATATTTAAAAAATCCTCCATTTTAAAGTTATTTTGAATTTATCTATAATCATGCACATCCAAGTAATTTTTTTTTCTCTAAAATTGCTTCTAAAATTAGCAGCTCAAATCTAATTTTTCTTTTTCGTTTTTTTCTAATTGAAATGTCATCCTCACAACAAAAATGCTCCATGGGCTTGTTACTACTCTGCATTCCTCTAATGTGGATGTGAGCTGAGCAACCCCACTGCTGTACAGCACGTTACAACCAACACTTGGGTAGTACATGCAGATCAGCTCTTACTTGAGCATATTCTGCTTGTGAATTTTATTGGGATTTTCTTTCATATCTGCCAAAGCCTTTCATCCCCGTATTTTGCATTAATTGTAAAGCTGGTGGCCTTTCAATGCAGGCATTCTTTATCTGACAGCAAAAGATATTTTAATGTAACCAGGACACTGTCTTCCCAGCAGTGGCCTAGCAGAGTTGCTTTCACCTTCATTTTTATCATGATGTATGGCATTTAAACGGTGCCTGACAGAAAGCCTATATAAACACATTTTCTAAGATACATTGAGTTTGCCATCATCATCATTTTGAGCTGTCAAGCTCAAAAACACACAGTTTCCAGAACAAGGATGAACACATTCCAAATCATTCTGCTTACAAGGGGAATACAGAGGATATGGCAAACTGAAGTGGAACAGAGCCCTCACAACTCCAGCTTCAGGCATTAGACAGGTCTAAGTGAGGGCAGAAGATAGCAAAATCTCAAACTAACTTCAGGATTTCCTTCACTCCCCTGGCTATTCCTAGTCTTTCACATTTGCATGAGGGGTGACAGAGAGGGGGCTGGTTCTTGCTGCCCCATTATCTCTCACATGGCATCTGTTGCTGCAGCCTCCAGCTCCCCTTTTGCTTTTTCCTCAGTGGTGCCACTGGTGATGCAGTGCAGGATGTACATGGAAATTACTGTCAACATGGCAAACCATGGATCTGCACGGGCATCAGGCTGGAGAAGGAAGCATTTGCTCTTTGCCAGTTCAGCCCAACAAAAAACCACTCCCTGACACCTAAGCAGATCAGATAGCCCCACTGCTTTCAGAGGGAAGCAAGGGCAAGCTCCCAGTCCCCTGGTGCTGGCCTAAAGGCAGGGGACTGTTGGAGTGGAGGGGCTGGTCCCTGCACAGCCTGCAGACACTCTCTTGGCTCCATTACTCTGCAGATACGGTTGAGTTCACTGCCTGTCAAGGTATAGCATGTGTTACACTGAGCCAGGGCCACACAGCAGCAGCTCATCTCTCCCTTGATGCTTTGGATCCTG
The DNA here is from genome assembly GCA_013399195.1 of Dicrurus megarhynchus. Taxonomy (NCBI): domain Eukaryota; kingdom Metazoa; phylum Chordata; class Aves; order Passeriformes; family Dicruridae; genus Dicrurus; species Dicrurus megarhynchus. Next base: position 1,362,257 of record VXAD01010129.1, read on the forward strand.
CAGCCTTGTTTCTTGCTCAAATGGGCTCCAGGATTTATTGTCAATGCTGGATTCCCAATCCCTTCACAGCTTTTCGTGGGAGCTAATAAAACAGATCTGGTTTTTGTTGTTTAATTAAACAGCTTATATTAGTGTCCCTGGAGCTCTCTGTGCTGAGGTCAGTTTTGGTTTGGGTTTTTACCCTCTCCTAGGAAGATGTCACAGAAAAATGGTGTGGTTTCTTAATGTTCGGTCCATTTCATTCATCACGCTTTTTCTGGAAAGTGTTTGTTTGCGTTCCATCCACCCACAGCTTGTGCACAGCCTTTACAAAAACACAGTGAGCCTTGCCAGTAGATGTGTCTGGTGTTAGATCTGCAAACCCCTGTGTCTGCCACCACAGGGTTGTTCAGGCTGGCTCCAATTCAGCAGCTGTGTGTCAGCTGTGGAATCGTGCTCAGAAGCTGCCCTCTTCCCCAGGAGCAGCAGCAGCCCTGCTCGGATGGCAGCAGCGACCTGCCTTTGCTAAAATTGGGTGTTTCTGCTGGCACAAGGGGAGGCCAAGAGACTGTTCCGTGGGGCGCTCTTTGCTGCTGCTGTGGTCACCACATCCCTGGGGCCCAGGGAGAGTCGGTGTGAGGGACAGACAGCAATAGGCACTGCTCAGGGAGGCTGATTTTCCTTCCCCTGTGATCCCAGGTTGCAAGCAAGTGTAGGAACAGACTGTCCAGGACATTTACCTGTCCAGAATATGTTTGCTGCTCAGCCGTCCGTGGTGCATCTTCCCTCTAAGATTCACCTGGCTAGCTGGGTGTGTGTCATAAGCCAGCCCTGCCCTGTGGACATGCAGCAGGGCTGTCCTGTAGGAGTGTGCACATAGCAGACCCACAACAGTTTGTTGGCTTCCAGCTCATATCAATTCAATGTCTTTCCTTCGCATTTACCCTTAATTTGCCTTACCAAGGAACGCTGCATTCGTCTTCAGAGATGAGATCAAGCATTCATCAGAGCTCGGTAGTTTCCCTTATTCTCTTCAGTGTTTTTCTGCTTCTGTGTGATTCTATTAGAGGCTTTTTTAATGAGCAGTCATTGATCACACACGTCTGTCTCCAGAGATCTAAACAGCAGAATCTCGGTAATTTCCGCTGCTTCACAAAATGATACAGTGTTTCATTAAAGACAAGTTAAAACCAGAACAAAATGCCGCTCTATGTCCCTTTCAATCACCTCACCTTCAGCAGTCATTTGCAAAAAGACTGTTCCTTTTTCCTCTGCTTAGAAGTTATTTTTTACACCATTTAGATGACAGTTTAATCATATGATTAAAGGACTTCCCCGAGCACAGGTCTTCCCCTTGTGTCAAAATATCAGTGGATTCCATATTTAACATCAGTCGCAGCTGTGTTGCAGCCGTAGGTGAAGTTTCCCCTGTGAATAGCTTGCGTGATATTATATCACTGTGGAGAGTGCTTCCTGTTGGAAAGCTGTTCTGAGACAAAAGCCAGCAGGGCTCCAACCCCCACGGTGGAAATCAGCAGCAAAAATCCTGAGCAGCAGCTAAGTACCTGTAAAGATGTCAGTGGGCCCATGTATAGAATAATTCAGACCATTTATGATAAAGTAGCAGTTTTGTTTTGAAAGATACAGAAGCCTTGACAAACACATGTAACGTGCTCCACAACAGATGGCAACGTGAACTCAAAAGAGGTCATATCAAGCATGTGGCAAACACAAATATCTGCTGCTCTTCCTTCTTGCTTCCCTAAGTGTTTGCTGTGAGAATGTGGCAGATAAAACTAGTGCTCTCTGTCATTGTGCATTTGTGGCAATAATGTCTAAAAGAAATTATTACAGTGAATTTAATACTTAAAAGTTCTGAACAATTTCCACTCCTGAACTAGGCTACATCACATCACATCACCTGTTATTTCCCCCTGCCAGTAGCTCATATCATCTGGAAGAGTGCACCACCACATTGCAGTTGTAAAATTTAACATAATATTGCCTTGTTGTCAAGCTTAGAGTGTGAACCAGGCTGGCATCAGCAGGAGCAAATAGCAGTGTAAAAAAGAGATGGCAATTTGAAAGGCTTCCAGTAATGGCATAAGGGAAAGATAGGGATACTTCACAGATTCTGTGAAGCTTTGGGCACTGTGCACCACCTCCCCTTGCACACTGCAGACACGTTTCCAATCTGAGCCAGGGAAAACACAACGGGAGAGACAGCAACTGAGGATTTCTGGGCAGTGCATCAGGTTAAAACCTATGAGGCCTAAGGTTTATTTGACCCATTAAAAGTTACTAAAAGCCTCGCTTCCAAGAGGGTTTTACCAGATGCTTTTCTTCCCTGGTGAAGCTGGAGCCCAAGAGGTATTTTGCTACCAGCATCCATTGGTTCAACTGCAACAGAGGTACAATTTCCTGCAGAAAGGTCACAGGCCATTTGCAGCTTTCCGAGTCAAAAGCAATCCTTAAAACTCCATCTACAAACCACCTGGCAGCAGTTGTCAAGCACTGTAATTGCCCCTGTGTTGTAGCAGCTGACTGTGAGAACCACAACTCGAAACAAAATCCTGCCCAGGAGAGATTACGGCTTTGTTACTGATGGTAAAACCAGAGCAAATGTTTAAGTGGAAGAGCAGGATGTTGCTTTTGAGTGCACAGCATCACGGCTGGGATACAGCGTTCCAGAAATAAGTGGGGTAATGAGCTGGTGCCTGTCTTATATGAGAGCTCATCCTATCTACAGTGAGCATTGTAAAAGAATTCAGGAAGCAATGCGGAAACTTTTTGATAGCTCTGCTTTCCCTCTGGTTCTCCATCAGGAGAAACAGAGGTCTGGGTAGCTGGTGAGGTATGGAGATGGTATTTCAGATCACTTTGAGACAAAAAAAGCTTGGAAGCCAGCACAGCAGCTGAGAGGGACTCAGCTTGGACCGGCCTGGAGGAAAGGATTTCAACCTCGATGCCTGAGTTTTGATATAAAATCAAATTTAGCAGATGAAATGGCTAGAAAGGAACTGATTGCAATCTCTGACATTTATCTAAAACATACAGACATCTGTCCTTTAACCTACAAAGGCTTTATAATACCTAAATTGTCATCAAGGTAACAGAGGTCAGACTGCTCTACAAATTGACATCATCTTGTGCTGCATTTGGATGTTGAGGAGTTTGTTTTATAAACACACACCCCTACAGGTAAGTCAGAGGTTGCACAACAGCCTGTGAGGAGACACTGGGGGAGTTTGGCTCGTTCAGCCTGGAGAAGATCTGGCTTCACAAGGACCCAGCAAAGCTTGTGGGGGTGTTATCAAGACAACAGATTTAAGATCTTCATGGTGCATGCTGAGAGACTACAGGCCCAAGGGAAACAGTGAGGAGGAGACTGGATATAAGGAGAAACTATTTCCCCATCAGGACAGCCAGGCAACGGCACAGGTTGGCCAGAGAGGTTTTCAAAACCCTTAGCAACCTGGTCTGACCCTGCTCTGAGACAGAGGCTGGACCAGAGACCTGCTGAGGTCGCTGCCAGCCTGAACTATCCTGTGGTTCTCGTGGAGAATGAGACACACCTGTGGGTGTCTGTACCATGACCTGGAAGGCTTAGACCTTGACAGAGCATTATCATAGAATCATAGAATGTTAAGGGGTTGGAACGGACCTTAAAGATGATCCAGTCCCAACCCCCCTGCCATGGGAAGGGACACCTCCCACCAGACCAGGTTGCTGAAGGCCTTATCCACCCTGGCCTTGAACACTGCCAGGGTTGGGACATCCACAGCTTCTCTGGGCAACATCTTCCAGTGTCTCACCACCCTCACTGTGAAAATTTTCTCCCTAATATCTAACCTAAATTTCCCTTCATTCAATTTGTACTTATTATTCTTTGTCTTATTTTTAGTTCATAACAAGGAGGAAGATTGAGATCAAGCCTTGGAAGACACTCCCTAGGAAATGGGGGATCCCCATCTCCTGACATGTAGATCAGCTGCTGGGATGGCTTGAGCCAAGCAGAAACTACTGGATTTAGTAGAAGAATAAATGACTGACAAATTAAAAGAGGCTATAAAATACTGGTGATCTGGCTCAAAGATCTAGTGGACATTTCTGGTGTTAAAGAATATGAATCAATGACTGTGGTCACAGCAGAGGCACTGACAACCTCCACAGGTTACACATTGGATCTTCCTTCTCTGCCTCTTGGTATCTGCTGCCTTGAACAGTAACAAACAACTTTGGTGCCTACCAAAGGGGGAGGGCAGAGAAAGAATGGGCCCCTAGCCATTTTTTTCATTTTTTACACTATGTCCTTCATAATTTTAAGTATTTTCCCCATTATTCATAATATTGGGTGCTCACAGAAGATAACACACTTTAAAATTTCAAACATTTTTAAAAGATCTGCCTTGGGGCATGAGCTCTGGAAATAAAATTAATTAAAATTACACCAAGGTCTTCATTGACCAACAGAGGGTTTATGTCAGATCAGAGGCAGAAACAGTATTTAAAAGAAAAAGTTAACACTTGTGTGTCAGTCTACTCAACAGATAAACCAGAACAGCAGAAGGATCAGAGTTACAGCACAAGGCAGCATTAGCATTTGGATTCAGAGTGGGAAAAATTTCCAATACCATTAAAAGCATGTTCTTTGTGAAACCAAACAACTCACAGTCACTCAGCTCAGCTCCAGCCCAAGTTGTAGGCAGATGTCAAGTCATGTCATCTGCCATGTCATCTGAAAGAGTTAAAGCAGAACCTTGTGTCTGCAGGGTACCTGGCACAACATACCCTCCTCCTCACCTTAGAATCATAGATAACCTGTGTTTAATACAAATAAAAAAATAGAACTATCAGTCACAAATATGAATTCACCATTATTTATTTCTCCACTTGAAATAATTTGAGGGTATCAGTCTAGTTGGTGGTGACTGATCCATTTTTCCCTTGATGTTTGACTCTTTTATTACAGACTGGAAAAGAACCAAGAGCACAAAAGTAACTTAAAGACATCCTGTCCTCCCGAGGACTGAGGTACAAGGAAAAGCTTGCACAATTTCTGGATGGAGTGAGCCTTCCAGTCGTCAGGACTAGCAATGCTGAAGTGACAGGGGGGAAAATAGGGGAGGAAAAATATCCTGCCTCTGCCAGCATTACTAATCAAGTACTAATGGTTATGACATGAACATTCTCTATGGCAGCTGGTGCATTGCTAAACTAATATCTATTCCTTAATATTATTTTCTATATTATTATGTCTGGCATTATCTCTAGATATAATACAGTTTTGCTGCTGTAACAGAATAAAATACTACACATCCACAGTTTATAGAAATTCCTCTTCCCTGCTCTGTCTTTACAATGGACCAAACCACCTGAGTAAGTGAAGTAACAGCTCATTTGTCACTGTCCCAGCCACTTGTAAAAACCCCTTGCTAGGAATCCTGTTCAAACTGCTTTTAGGCTTTTGTCCTGTTGAAAAGATTCATTGAAAGTCTTGAGTCTGCAGCAAGAACTTGTTCCTGACTTAAATTGCATGCATGTTTAAGAAACCTTCACACTCAAAAATAACTAATGGAAGTCTCCATATCAGCCATCTGGACCAATTACAATGGGCCCACCACCATCCTGCCCAGCCAAAACCTGCTCACCTGGCAGCTTCCATCTCCATCAGCCAGAGAGAAACGACCCCAGTTCATTGGCACTTGGAAACCCTGAGCACTAACTCCTGAGTGGCATGGGAGCCCACCCTGAAACAGAGCAGAAGGAGCCCTACAAACCCTCAGCAACTCAGCCTTGGAGAGTATGAGGCTGCCAGTGAGAGTCACCACTTAGCCTGGTGATGAGGGAGGATGGGGGCAGGCTTGTCTTCAGGAGAAAGTGCATTATAAACTGTGCCAGGTTTCACCTTAAAAGAAAAACATTATTTCCTAACTTTTCATGTAGGGGAAAAAAAATATATACCCACACAAAACAGAGTAAAAAAATGTCACTCCCTGCCATTGAAACCTGGGCTCTCTGACCTAGGTTACTCTACTGGCCACCAAAGGCCACCAAACCTCTTTGCTTTGGGTAGGAAGGAAGTTCTCAGGAAGGTGTAGAAAGTGAGACTTGGGGGATACATGCTCACATCACTCCCTGAACACTTGTGGAAATGAAGGCATGTGGAGAATCCCTTCCACGTGGAGTGTATTCCACAGTGGAGACTAACAGCAGAGAACACATGAAGCTCCAGATGTACCAAAAGTAATAGTATCACACACACATTTACACCCATCCATAAGGTAAAGCCTGTCCATCACCACTCTGCTCCCTGACAGGAGAAGGAGCGGCTGAGGAGAGTTCCTGGGGGAATCTGCTTGGCATGGGTGTTTTCCCAAGTGGGGTCTGAGCAACAAAATGAAGCAGAGCTTACACAGCCCAGCAGAGCTGCACACCAGCTGTGCAGGGTACCTGCCACCTCCCTCTGCTGCAGCACGAAATCTTGCATGAGCCCTGCCAAGAAGCTGTTCTGAGGTGCACCAGAGCACATTCTCACTTGAAAGACAAAGAAACTGAAATAAACAAAGGAAGAAGTTTTGTCTTTATGAGTACAACTCCCAGGACACCAGGGCTTTCCTTCAGCTCTATATAACCAATAAAAAGGAATTACAGAAACCACACTTCTAAAATTATCTTAGGCTCATGCATATTCCTGCAAGCATCAGGAAAAGATTAAAACCAGAGCAGCTAGTGCTGTCTCATCCAAAAGATTTGCTTACCAATGAGAGACTGCGTGTGTAACACTCTCGAGGAGGAGCTGAGCACCAGGAGCTGAAGGATCCCGAAGCTGCTGCAAGGCAGCCCTGGTGTGAGCGGCGGGGCAGAGGTGCCCTGACCAAAGCCCAGGGGAACACGCAGGACAAGCTGCAGTGCCACCTCCCTTTTTGTCCTGGTTTTTTTTCCCTGCCCCATTCTGGCAGGTATCCTCTTCTCCCTTTCTACTTCCTCTCTGCCTCCTGCCAGAGTAGTTCAGGAATTAGCAGGGGATGCTCTTTGGCCTTCTTGTCATTACATTTAATTAGAAGACACCCTCATTTGCTTTGGTTTTGCTCTCCTACCTGGCAGAGTAATTTGCGCATCACAGGCCGTTCTTAAGTCTTGTTCTTCCTCTGCCTGAAGTGAGCAGCACAGAGGGTCACACCGAGTGGCTCAGCAGCAGCAGCTGTGGCACAGCCAGAGTCGACAGCTGAAAGAACACCTGGAAAGTCTACAGGACTGGTTAAAAATTAATTAAAAAGGAGAAATGCTGAACATGCAGTAGGCCTGGGCTGTCTAAGGTCAGTGCAGACACAGAGAGCATCACAACTAGGTGGCACACTGAGAACAAATCAAGCCCTAAGCACCTCTCCAACACAGAGAGGTAGAAAATTTATAGCAGTTGTACCATCTACCCCCTTACTATGTGCCTGGAATATCTTGATAGCAAATATAGTTCTGGAATTCCCACCTCCCCTTCGAATGGCGCCGCAGTGAGGCAGCAGTTCAGTTTCCAGGTCCCTTTGTCATCAGGCTGTGCCAGTGCTACCAAGAGCAGTAACTCATAACAGATCCAGTGCTGAGTCACTTTTTTGGCTTCACTGCATCATTTGCATCAGCAGTATCATAACAAACCATCTGCTTCCAGAGACCAGATATCCTTGCAACACCATGCCCCATACCGTAAGCAAGATGAAGATTAATCACAAACACTTCCATAATGTATGAAATAAATCAGATCTTTCAAAGAACAGTCACCTTCTCAGTGGATGCTGAGTGCTAAGAGCTTTTTGGATCTCTGCTATAATATTACAGGTTCCATTGAACCATTTCAGTTGCTCTTGACTTTGCTTTTGTCCATGCCTATCCTTAAGCCAGCTTCCATGGCTGAAACGTCCAGCCTTCAGTACTTACAAGTGGAATTTGCAACTTCGGTGTGCATAAACTTTTCTTCAACTGACCTGGAATTATTAAAAGTACTGGTGGGCCAGAAAAAATATGTATGTTGCTACATCAAATCCTAAAAGAGATTCATTGCTGAGGAGGCAGTCTAGGAACAGAATCATGAAAAGAATCCTGTCTGCTCTATTTCTTGCCACCTGTTCACATGAGGCTTTTTTAGCCTGGTTCACTTAAAGAAACAGCAGTCATCTGGCAGAGCTGAAATGCAAACATAAATCAAAATGCCAGCCCTGGAATTTGTTTTGGCTAGAGTTCTACAGAGATGGGAAAATACGATAATTGTACAATTCACAAACTCCAGGCATTTCAATAGAATTATCTGTAAGCCAAGTTAATTACCTTGAAAGAAATAATTCAGAATCTGCTCTCTTTCCTAGAAAACTTCAATATGTTTAATGAAACTTGCAGTATCTAAAGTTTTCTTCCTTTTTTTTTTGTCTAAATAGGGCACAACCAAAGAAATCAAACTAATTTCTCATGACAGCATGGGAAATAAGGAATGCATAGTAGATACCGGCTTTAAATGCTGCAGTACAAGACACAGTTTTACAGAAAAAATTTGTCTGTCTGTACATGGTTTTGCTGTACCCACGAAAGCAGCTGCATTACAGAAGGTTATTAATTAAACTGGCTCAAAGCTTTAGTCTCTATTCCCCAATAAATTCTGAGAAAACCTTCGTCTAAAGAAGTCACGGTTTTGAGTAAATTACTTGGAAGTCACTATGTGTTCTCTGAAAAAGGTAGTTTTTCAAGCTATTAAAACAGCCCATCAAAAAAGCCACCTATTATCCTCCCACTCCCACAATTTTGTCATCCTCCTCCCCCTACTTCAGTCCTCTTACACCTGCTGGTTCTTCTTACACCTTTATAAGCACAACAGATTTAAGACAGACCTAACTTGGTTATGCAAAGCTGATTAAAACCAGAGGAAAAGAGGTGATGTGAAGAACATGAATAAAGTCAATCTTGGATTAATGGTTGTATCCATCATACGGAAGAAGAGAGAGCATTTGGGGGAGGCAAAGGGTGTGAAAGAGAAATGGAACAACTTGGAGAAGCTACAGAGAAACAGCCGGGGAGTGTCAGTATTCCAGCACATCATGTTCACTCTGCTCTGCTACTGTGAATCACAGCACAAGGTTTTATGTACCAACCATGGGCATTCAGTCAATTTTAATTGTATTTCCTGTTGTGACATGTCTTTGGAAAGAGACGTTGTTCTGACTGAAATGTTTTCTTTCACTGTCACTTTTCCCATCTATTCAGAATCAAAGCAAATTGTAGAAAAACAGAGCCTCCAGAATGGCTGGAGCAGATTGTTATATGGCTCCAGTTAGCTCAAAGGAAAGAACAAAAAAAAAATCAAGTGGCAGCAATGCCTTTCCAAGACACAGCAGAGATGGATGCTGGACTGGGAATCACACCATTCCCTGTAGAAATGCACTGGCAATGGGTTCTTTGCAGAGAAGGTTGGGTTTAATCTGGATCCACTCCCTGCTTGGTATCAGTACAGCATTAAATTGAGTACAGTTTGGTCCACAGCAAATCTCTCTGCTCATGGGTGGGTTTTGAATCAGGAGAAAGCTAAGGCTCCTGTTCAGATAATGTGGCTGCCCACCAACCACCCCTCAAGTTCAGATTAGACTGCAGGAACCACCTTTGCCTTCTGTGTTTATACACCAGCTGCATCGCAAGCTTCTGGCCATAACCTCAACCAGTAATAAAATGACGAAGCCTGTAACACATTTCTCATTCTGAAAGAACAAAAACCCCGTCTGGAAACTGCAGATATATCAAGTTTATTAAGAGAGGATAAAATGATCCTTTTCACACTCTTAGTACTATTGACTTGTAATCTCTTAATGCAGTTTAGATATTACAGAGTTTCAGACTTAATATTCTACCCAGAGGATGATATAAAAGCCATTATTGATTTCCACTCCCTATAAGCAGACTTCATCTCTATGTAAATTAAAGATTGTATAATATATTTCACAATATAGATTAGTTGTCATTCAAGCGTTGACCTATTCTCATACCAACAGGCAAGTTCCAGGCAATAACACACCCAATGATATCTGGTTAGGCCTTTGCCCATTAACACTCACATCTACAGGCACATCATCAAGCACCCTAAGGAAAATTTGGGATGTATTTCTTGTGAGAGAAGGAGTGGTGTACACAGCAGTGCTGCAAAAAGCATCATTGTTCTGGGGGAATAATTACCCCCTTTCTTTTCACCTGAGGAGGACAGAGGAAGACAGCAATGTCTTCCACCTACCAGCTATTCAAATCCTTCAAATATTTGGAGAACTTCCAGAAGAGAGACAGTAGAGCAGCAGCATCAACATGGTCAGGTCTCCCACAGAGCACCCCAGCCAGCTTCTCCCCTAGCACACACCTGGGGATCAGGGAACGTGAGCACTGCCAGCAGCTCTCCCTGTACTGCAGCGAGGCGTTTCCTATGTGCTCTTCCCTTAGTGACCAGGAAGCATTTGTTTTCTCCTCTTCAGAGCGATGAAGACAGCAGTGGGACCCACATCTCCATCATTTGGCAGGGGAAAGCTTAACCCCACCATGAATGTCCTTGTCACATGCTGCAGGGAAAAAAACCAAATGTTACTGTAGGCATTAAGGGCCACATCAAGCCTGGAGCAGCTTGGTTTGACCCTGCTGTGTGCAGGACATTGGACAAGAGAACTCCCGAGGCCCCTTCTTGCCTGGACTACCCTGTGATGGAAAGAGCAGAGCAAAGGCTTTCTACTAGGACTGGCTTCCACCACACAAAGCAGCACTGGAGTCTAAGAAAACAGCATTAGCTCTTGTTGCTGAATGTACTTCCCTTCCTGACTAAGGAGATCATCTCCCCATCCAAACCTGTGCTGCACACAACAGAATGTAGGAAAACTTAAGTCTGCCAAAACCTCACTCTGACCCTCCAGTCCTTTTCTAAAAGAAAGCCACAAAACTCTCACCTCCTTGAAAAACAGCCTTATCAAACCCAACAAGGCCCTCAGATTATTTCTCATTAGGCTGCTGATAGGCATTAGAAAACCTTGCTGTGTGGTGAAATTCAAAGCACATCACCCAAGCAAGGCTGGAGAAGAACAATCAACGTTTTCTAGTTTCATATTAGGCTCAGCTCCAGCCATTGGAAGTCTGATGATGAAACTTGCTGTGCAACTATCTTCTTTCTTTAGTGATTTTTATTACCATGTCACTCAGAAGCTGAACAGTACATCCACTTCTAGTCATATACCATCTTTGTAAAAAGAGTCAAGATTTTTAACTCAAGCATTGCATTTACAGCAATTAACACAGTTATTAAGCATTGATGGGCAGCATCTGTAGGGCTTAAGCACACAACTGAAGGCAGCAAGCACTAAATGACACAGAGGCTCCCTCTGAACATCAGGAAATGCTCTTTTGCTGTGACCCTGACTGGGCACTGGCACAGGTTACCCAGAGATGCTGTGGAGTGTCACTCCTCGGAGATATTCAAAAGCCAGCTGGACACGATTCTGGGCAAACAGCTCTAGGTCATCCTGCTTGAGCAGGGCAGCTGGATCAGATAACCTCCAGAGATTCCTTCTAACCTCAAGCCCCCTGTGATTCTGTGAATTAAAAGTTTAAAACATCCAACATTAAGCTGCTGCAATTAATATCCCTCTCCTAACTTCTTGGAGGCCTCCTCTTCATTTGTGCAAAGTTACATCCCCTCCCAACCAGGGCAGGCTCAGGGGACTTGTGAGGACATTTACAGGCGGGAGCTCCGCCAAGGTGCAGTAAGTTCCTCAGCTGTCAGACCTTGTTGCTCCAGTGCTTTTAGCTTCATGGCAGTTTTACATTTCAGAGCACTTTGTTCCAAGTTTGTCAAGGACCCTGACACTCTGAGCCTCCAGCAGTCAGCACAGTTGCACATGCACTGAGATTGTGCTGTACATCCACTTTTACCACACTAACACTCGATTACTGAGAGAGGAACATCTCTCTGTAACTCGAACTTTTTCATCTCCTCTCTCCGTCCTCATACAGCTAAATTTTAATTAGAACAAGCTCTTACGACTGCCCCATTTGTCCACTGGAGGTCAGTCTCTTGCTACAGAAAGACTGTCCCTCTTACCTGGTGGGTCTGCAGGGGACAGAAATCTTACAGCAGCACCTCACATTCCTGTCACAGGATTTTAAGCCTTTGGGTACAAGATGAGGACAGAAGCCCAGTGCAGGTCCATAATGGAAGCCTGCTCCTGGCATGTCCCTTCTCAATCAAAGTGACACAAAGAATTGCTGGAAGCTCAAATGTAGTGTTTTCCCTCCTATTGAGCAGGCTCAATCCAAAAGCTGCGAGTGCTTTCCTGCAGCTCTCCAGCCACCACTGCAGCGTTGCAGGAGCCAAGTGCCAGGCTGCTCTCTTGGGTAAAAAAATATCTCACTGGGCAGAGAATTCATAACTGATGAATGAGCATTTTGAAACATTCTCACACTTTCTGCGTTACCTGGCTTTGTATTTAAATCAAACACTAAAGTGTAATTACCAGCCAATAGATTTTTACTACCTAGCTAATCCTACTTGGCTCGTGTGCCAGGATGAGCTCCAGAGAAGGCGGCTGTTTCGGCTGCTGCTCAGGCTGCGTAGGAGAGGTGCTGCACCACGCTGCTTTCAGCAACACCCGCTCATTAGCAAGGCTTCCTCAGCTACTGCCAACACTTTGCCAGGCATTCAGCACCAAGATACGGGTGTTTGCCTCTCCCAGGCTGAGCAACAGACGATGTTGGAGGATGGCAACAGCGGCGACCAGGAGTGAGCGAGTGTGGCAAGGAAGGGTGAATAGCCATGAGAACGGGGCTGTCTGGCAGTCACACACAGAGCACGGGCACTGCTCACGCACTGGAGTCCATACCAGGACTTTACTGTGGATCAGAAGCGCTTTGGAAGCAAATCTGCTCACTCCGTTTCTCCATGCTGTAATCCCTATCACGGAGCAGCACATGAATTCAATTCCTGCCAGATGCAGGTAGGCAGGAGACCTGCTGTCACTGCAGCTCCAGGCATTTAGTCTGCATGAAGCAGAACTGAAGCCCAGCACCTGCCGTGCCCTAGTCTGCAGACTGGCTCCCTTTGAGCCCCACTTCTGAGTCACCTGGACATGATCTCACCGGCCAGCTGACATCAGGGCTGTCTAGGCTGCAGTTTCAGGCATTAAGACTGATGAGATGAGACAGTCCCCATGCTGAGGATCTCAAGACCTGGAACCTTCAAGTTCTACTTTATTTTCTTTAACTTCCATGCTAAGAAATTAATGGTACCTCCTGTATATATTCAGGTCTGTCCTGCCAAGACCACTGATGTTCTCAGAGGGAAATTTTATTCTTTTCATCCCACTACCTCTCCATTTCATTCCATATATGCTTCCTGAGGCAACAAATTTTTCTGCATCCTTTCTACAGCATTGATAATCCCTGTTAGCATTCAAGCAGCTGGGTGAGAATAAATGGTTGCTGCCCAAACCGAGAGAGAAGCAATACCTGCAGCAGGCTGGTAATTGCAGCAATTGTGCAAAGCTCACATCTGGAAGCCTTAAAACAGAGCAGCACTTTAGAGGTGTGCTTTACCCACATATTCTTTTTATATATCCTACCACCCTGAGTATTTTATGTTTTGCTGAGCAGAACACAGTACCAGTTCACTAGACTCCTTTAGCAATTCTTGTATTCATCAATTTTAAAAAAGACCTATTTACTATTTAAAATGTCAGCTTAAGTCTATTATGGTATCGAGGCCAGCAGCGCCGCCAGTGCCATTTGTACCCTCATGTCTCATCTGATCAGTGAAGGAAATAAAAGCTGAAGCAGGCAGATGGCTGAATGGAACAGAAAGGTCATTGCATACTGCAGCTGATAAGGTGAAGAGAATAAAATAGGGAAGGTGATCTTCAGGGAAAAGGTTAAAACGTAGCCTCACCATTTGGAGGCTTCTGTGTGGAGATAAAACAAATACAAAGAGAAGTATCATCAATTTCACTGAAACATTTTCTCCTATTGTTTAGAACAGAAAAAGAATCCTGACCTTTCTCTTCCTCCCCATCTCTGTCCTAAAAACCTTTATTTTCCTACCTCCCATTTAAGAGATAGAAGAAAGCCACAGATCTGTGCTGTTATTCTCCCCACATAAATGAGGCATCCGTGCTTAAATGCTTCTACTCTGCTAACACAGTAATCAAGCAGCAATGTTATAGACAACTCCCACATCTCCTATCTCAAATAATTCTAGCTGCTGGCTGGCAGCTGCCTCATCATTTGGTGTATTTTAACTAGGTTTGAAAATCCCTAAAGTAAGGATTTATTATCTCTTTCAGCAAAGTACGAAGTAAATCTATCAAGCCATATAAATAATTCACATAAATTCTAGAAACATAGCAAAGAATATAGGACAGGAGGGGCACCACTGGAGAGGGATGGAGCATCCTTTACTTAAAAGCATGTGGTAGACCTAAATTCAGTTTTCTAGGCAGACCACGTCAACTTATAGAATAAAGATGGCTCTTAAAAAAATTTTAAAAGCATGGGTTGTCACATTAATAACTGGGGGTTTTGAACAGAGTACAGGGGAGGATCAAAAATGGGATACTGCTTTCAAGTAACACTTGTCTGATGGCAGTCGGTTGGGTACAAGGCAGCAATCTTGCTTATCATCCTTAAAACATTTGTGAAATGTCTCAGTGGTCCTTTGCATCACTTATGGCAAATTAGTGACTGCTACTGGGAGGAGCAGTGAGCCAGCAGGATCCAGGTATTTTAAGGTAAACCCCAAATGCCCCAAGGAACCGCAGACATTTACAACTAATCCAGATCACATCACAGCACAGCACTGCACTGCACACATTATACACCTTAACAGTCTCAACAGCCACATTAAATATTCTGATGAACCTATACAAAAGTTCTTCACAGCAATACAAAAACTTCACCATCTGCTGTAAGCAAAACTTCTAAACCTTTGTGACAGCAAAATGTGCCATAAATACAAATCACATAGAAATAAATTTATGGGGAAACTTTAACAGCCATCCTTGAAAGTGTTACTTTGGTTGTCATTCTGAGAATATGAAACAAACAAAAATACTTCTTCCTGAAAGACAGAAATAATGATTACAACATAATGGCAACCATAAGCAGTTTAGCCAGCTGTGTGAAGGCACCCTAAGAAGAGTTTTAGGAAGCATACTAAATTTGGAAGGAAACACAAACAGAACAGAAAAACAAACCAATGCAGGTATAGCTGAAAACACCCCAAAATCTGACAAGAGAAAATGAATACAAACCAACCTGAAAGAGTGTCCCAAGTGAGGCTAAGGTGAGGCCTCACATGGTTGGAGTAAGCAGCAAACTCAGGAAGAGTCGCACTTCATCACTAAGCTAAGCCTATGATAAACAATCCTACTACCAGCATCTTCCTCTGTGGAGAGGAAAGCCCTGTGCCCTGAAGCAGCTCCCCTTTTAACACCCACTGGTACCAGCACAGTCACAGAACAAGGAGCCATCCAAGGGAAAGACACCATGGCTGGCCAACCAACCACACCATAGGTCCTGCTAAAACAGGGAAGGGGAATACCCTTGGCTGGTCACATGCAAACCATCTACTGAAAACCAGGAGGATGAGACTCACAAAAGGAGGAGGCAGAGGGACAGGCTGCAGGTGACACAGCCTGTGCTGGGCTGTGGAGTTCAGGCAAGCAAGGGCACTGCCACCACGGCTGGTGACAGCATCCAGTTTGTGAAGGGTGACAAGCAGTGGGCATGGGCCATTCAGCAAGTAGAGAAGGTGACTGGTAAGGGACTAGAAAGTTGAATTCACTAGAGAAATCAAACATTAACAGCAGGATGATTCAGGCAACTGACTAAAAAATTCATCAGCACTGGCAGATACCAAGAGAGCACCTAATTTCCAGGAATAGAGGAAAGAGATGAGTTCTGCTACCCCCTTCAGTGAGGTTTGGCAGGACTTCTGTTCAAAACTGCTGCCCCAGACAGAGGGGACAGGCTGCCCATTATTAACTGGCATTAGGGTAACTTGGGCAGATTCCCAGGCCTCTCTTCCCTCCTTTACTCTACACTTCACTGGCAACGAGTGACTGCTGAATGGAGCAGTTTCCATGTGGTGCAACAGCACAGAGTGATTGAAATGCTGAGTGACTCAGAAAAGCAACACACTTAAGACAAGCTGCTGAGACATCTCAAAACAGTTGCCCTTAGCTCTGATCTCCAAATCACTCTGCACATAACAAGAGAAAAGCACAGAACGCCACCCTGCTCTGGCTAATCAGATAAGAAGTTCTCTATCTGCAGCAGTAAGAATTAATCTCAAAGAAACTGCTATATTTAGCTAAGAATCTTGGGAGCGACTTCTCTTCTTATATAGCTGAAAAGCCCAGCCCAGCACAAACCTGAGAGTGCTTTCCACGTGTAGGAGTGCATGTCTATGTCACCCACAGATGAGAACACATTTCTGCAGAGAAACCTACAGAGACTTGACAGCACATGAAAAGACATTCCTTGTGTTAGTATAGAAAGCAAGATATGAAATTCCTTCTGCCTGGTTTGTACCTAAAGGACTTCTTTTTCTCAGTGTTCTTGTTCTTTCTCTCCTTCTTTTTAATAAAGATGATGGTCAGTTGGGAACCCACAGTCCTTCTGGAGTACCCACACTTCCTTTAAAGTCCAAGGGAACTGGGAAGGGTGTTCAGTGATAAGCTCAAGTCTCTCATGACTAATCTGTGGCTCACACCAGCGCCTGATGGATTCTAGCAAGGATCATAATTTATTTTCATTCCCTGTATATCACTCTCAATGTTTAAGTACCTGAGTGCAGATCTGCCTCCATATGCTAAAAATCCTTGGACTTTGGTGCATGTGCAAGTTTATGTATGTATGGACTCACTCTTACCAAGAATGCTTCAGACTCAGAAGTGAAAATTCACACCCCTGCAGGGCAAGCTCCTTTCCCGAAAGCAGACTAGAGCAGGCTGAATTTCTGTTTATTTGGTTTTTCAGAAGGAAAAAATGTGTAATGTCACCGTAAAAAAAAAATTCACTGCAAGAAACCATCTCTGGCTAAGCTGTTCTAATATTTATTTTACTTCTTGACTAGGAACTAATACCTCAGCTCAAAATTTAATTTGTGCAACTTCAGCTTCCAGCCAGAAGATTCTAATGAAGTCTTCATTATTATCAGGTTTACACTCAGCTCAGTTTACAGTGAGATTTTAAACATTTTTAGAAATTACATCTTTGCTGTATCCTGAGGTATGTTGTTTCAAGGGGAAGAGAATGCCTCTTCGTTATTAAAACAGTACCCAGCACAGGAGAGAGAACATAACTGAAAAATAGATCAAGAACCAATTTCCCAAGGAGACATTTCCCTTCCTCCCAACTCCATCTGCACACTGCAAATGAGCTCAATTTGGAGCTTGTTCTCAACACCATGCCCTCCCTCTTACAATAAAGGTGTTTTTCATCTCCATTCATCTTGGTAAAGAGAAATCTGAAATACCCAAAAATCCAGTTCAGTTTAGTTCCATGAAAATTCTTTAAAATTCAAACGACAACCACAAAAGCTGTAGAAGCAGCACACTGAGTGACCTTCAGTCCTAACTCCAACCAAGCTCCAACAAGCAGCTATAAGCGCTTTACTAAGAGAACCTTCGAAGCAAAAAATTTCAAGCTTGCATATTCAGTTTCTATGTAGAATTGATGTCTGTGCTCTAAATTATTTGAATTAAGTTCAAATCAAAAAGTGGGAAATTTGAGAGAATAAAGAACTGAGTGCCAGAGGGACTGGAGTTTTCAGTTGAACAGAATAAAGATTAACTTATTTTCCCAAGAAACAACCGAGTCTAAGATGCATAAACAGATCTGTTTAATTTACAATTAGACTACTATATTACACAACTGGTTTATATAAGTTGTTCCCAAGTAGGATGAAAAGCCTCTCCTGGCTTTAATCTGATTACAATTAAAAGATTACATTTCAAGTATTTTTCTAGTAGGCCTACATGGGTCTGTATTTTACAGTATTGTGCTTGGTGTCACTAACCGACAAAGATGACTTCTTATTAAAAAAGTGGGCAAGAAGACTTGCTGATATAACTTCTATTTTCTGTCTTGTTCTTTCTGAAAGCAGACCTGGCACTTAATGCATTTCACTGAAAAAAGAAGTCCCTATAGCAACCTGTAGGGAAATTCATACCTGCTTAGACCAGCCAGGAACTTGGAGCTTGAATCAAGGCTGCAAAACAACCAAGTATGGATGCTAGGAGGAGCAGCAGTACCTCAAGGGAATCTGGTTTTGTAGACTCCAGCCTTCCTCCCAGGAACCTCACAGTTCCTTGGGATCATAGACAGCATTTGGAAGCCTTATATTGTCATTTCTGTTATTGGTAAGTTAAGATGAAGATTAACAGCAAAATCTTATTAATCTAAGAAAAGAAACACAGGCTCAAAAGTGAGATTTTATTCATATTTGTTACTTATGCACAACCCGAAGTATGGTAAAACTGATAAAAACAGCCTAGAATAGTGTTTACATCACTAAATTCAATTCACATTTCGTCCATAAAATACCAAAAGGAAAATGACAACATTGCAGGTTCAGAAAAACAGGTTGGCTACTATGACTGAAAAATCTACACTATCTTCACTGGTCACAACTGATTGCTTTTTTAATGCTTATTATTTAAAATAAGCACAAATTACAAAATTTCAGACACACCCAACTTCTGTGCTCATAAAATATATCTTCTGTCATATCAAATTTCAGTAGATTGGAAAGAATTTTCTGCTGAGACATTTCATTTCAGCATGTATCAAAAGAACATCAAGAGTGCTCTCACCACCTACACAGTGATGTAACACTGAGGTCCCAGTTGTACCTTCAGCTACCTCTCAGAAGAATAATTTTGCAGGCCACTGTGCAAGCACAGCATGATGGTAAGGACAAGCCATCTCTCACACGGCGATGAAAACCACCATCAGGCTACAGCCTAAATTCTGTCCTCTCTGGTGGACACACAGACCTCAGACTCCAGGACACAAAATAAAGCAGACTTCAGCTCTGCGTTTTAAGGCAAAGACAAAACCAGCTCCAACTGGGACAGAGATCAGCGCGTGCCTTCAGCTGCCCCTGGTTACCAAGAGCTGTGGTTGCTCACCACTATGCAGAGATCGGTCCTACTCTGTGTGATACATTTTAACACCAGCACTGAGGCAGCACCTTACCCCTCTACCGTACAGGCAGCCACCAGGGATTGAAACATCATATGCAGATTAAACAGCAATGCAGTAGCCACAGTTTGCATGCAAACATCGTGTTAGACTGTTACATTCTCAGGACTAAAACTGTTAATGGTGTAAACGCAGGTTAGATAATCACCTTCCATTTCTCTTCTTATTTTACATACTTCTTTTAAGAACAGACGGGGGGCCTCACAGAACAAAGGAGCTTTACCAAATGTTAGACCTGGAATTACACAGACTTCTGTCACAAAGATTAAAACTGTAATCTGGTAAGGAAAGAACTCTTCCCCTGCTATGAATAAAATTTAAAAGCCTCATTGGGCAAAGCAGCAGCCTGACTCTTGGTCCAGAAGAGAGAAAAAGAAAAAAAAACCAAAAGGAAAAAAACATTTTAATACTGCACTGCTGATAAAAAAAAAAGGAAAACAGAGACAGTCAAAGCAGACTTTATGGCAGCAACTATTCCTAGGAAAGGACCAAAAAAGTTTGTGTGTATATATATACGGCATAGTACCTCAACAGCCATCAAAACTGCTTTAACTGCCTGTATTTTATCCATGGGATGTACTGGGAAAGAAATACATTCAAAGTAAGAGTTCTGAGCAAATGTGCTACATGACTACACATGTACAAATCAACAACAACAGAACTTATTTACACACATTTATACCTACAGGCATAAAGACCTGTTTTGGTCTTTTTAATACTTGTGAAATGTATCTGATTGCTAGATCTGTAGTGTTCCAATCTTCAGTCATAACAGTAGCATTTCTGCACTGCAATAGCCACAGGGTTTCAATCAGGTCTATCCTGCATCCAGTTGACCTTATCATAAAACTGAAAAGCTCTACAGGTATTTTCATTTTCATTTATAACACGGACATGCATCTGCTCCCCAGCAGAGACCCCCCCAACACTCTTCCCAACAAGCAGCCAGCAACTTAGAGCTGGTACTGTTACAGGCATATCCTGTCTGCTCACCAAATGTTCTTCTTGGATTATGTGGATTCATAGTTCAAAGTATACATTTCATCATCTGCTACGTTTTTAAGATAAAAAGGAAGATAGTATAAAATCAATTCTCTATGCATAAAAACTTAAGCCCAGAAGTGGTTAAAAATAGACTAAGGTGGGCATAATTAGTACCTAATAAAAAAGCTAAAAGTCACATTTATGGAACTCAACACTTCACTCAGCCATACAGTTAACTGCCCTCAAAGACTAACAACCAGACCAATTCACAAGTATCTAAGTTGCTTACATAATTAAAAGAGTAAGATGTAAAGTCAAAAAAATATATTTTATCCCTTCAAGAACAGGAAAGTAAAATAAAATGCTGGTTCTGTAACAGTGCAACAACTGCAGCATATTTTGCACGCAGCACAAGAGTTGCTACATTTAGTGGCACTTAAGTATTATGCAGTAAATACTGAAAGTAAGACAAGTTTCTGATCTGCATAAGCATAATCACATCATTATTACCGGAGTTGCTAAGCTACAGCATTCTGAATAATACCAATTCAATTTTAGCACTTCCCTCACTAGCCTTAATACATGTCAACGTCCTGCTTTACATCTTGCTAAGAAAGCAATCACTGAAGCCAAGTATTTAATGTATTTGCCAGCAGGCTTGGACCACGTTCAATCTGACCAGTCGTTCTCATCAAACTCGGAGTCGTCGTCGGAATCGCTGTACTCCACGGCAATGCGCCTCGACAGGATGGTGGCCACGTCATTGCCGACGGGCTCGCGCTTCGCCTCCTGCTCACGCTGCTCCTGCACCTTTTTCAGCTGGATTCCTGCAGAGACAATTACTCTCAGACAAAGCTTTGCAGGCAAGAGATTTCATATTTGACGCTGCTATTGGTGAGTTTGTTGTATTCCAACAATATACTCAGGAAGAAAGAGGGGTAAAAAGCAAGCAAGCATTGAGTTAAGAGAGCCTCCCTGAGCAAGGAAGAGGGAAAGACAAAAAAGGCAGATGGGAATTACTTCTCAGAAATTTAATACTTCTGGACTTCCAAAACTGTTAACAGTATGTTGAAGCTAAATATTCAAGACTGTAACAGGTCATTTTGATCTGAAGATGAAAGTTTTCAAAACTGTACTTGGAAATACCATTAGACCTAGAGCTCCATATTGTAAGCGAGGTCAGGAAGAGCCATTAGTCACTGGTTGAAAAATCAGTGGGCTGAAGCCTGGTGTTGGATAACTCAGTTCTTCTGAACAGAAGCAAAAATCCATGTACATCTACTGCCACTTTACATAATGAACACAAGTGCTGTTTTCATTAGATTATGTCCACACAAACCCTAGAACATGCTTGACAAAGCTGTGCATCTTTAGGCGCTAGAAAATGATCCAAAATCATGGCTGACAAATGTCAGAATAGGCATGTGGTACCTGTGGTTAATGAAATCTGCCCAGCTGGGAAAAGAACCCATGGACTCATTTCAGTGGAAAACACTGTGCTCTCATTGAAAAAAAGGAATACCTGAAACTCAGTGTGCACTTACCCATCCTGATGGCGGCCAGAAGATCACTCCGTGCGTCGCTCATCGGTGCCTGCTTCGCCTCTGACGCCGGAGGAGCATGCATGGGGGAGGAAGAGAGGGATGCACCTGCAGCAGGTGGGCCTGGAGGGGGAGGAGGTGGGCCAGGAGGAGGAGGAGCAGTGACAACAAGCCCACCAGAAGGAGGAGGATGAGTAGCTGCATATGTAGAGCCAGTCACCAGTCCGGAATGGGAAGGTGGCACAGGAAGCTGCAGGGGACTGACAAATGCAGTTTGTGCTGAAGGAATCATAGGGGGGGGAGGCGGAGGGGGAGGACCTGTAGGATTGTAATAATCCACCATCTGAGCTGGGAGCATCCTATATAAAACAGAATAAAAACATTTAATGCATTCAAAGTTAGGACTTACAGAATCATCACCCCTTAAACTGCACTCATCCAACCTCAGGTAAAACAAAAATCTAAGGCAATTTAAACTGGTGGCTTAAATATGCAAGTGATTATACATGTATGAATTGTCAAATATTGGTGATACATTGAGATTTAAGACAAATGTTGAAGTTAAAAGCAATGTCCTTTCAGGACTCTACAGAGTGAGCTTTATCTTACTTCTCCTGCCTAGTTAAGTACAAAGCTGCATTTATTATTAAACATCTACTCTGTGGGACTGTTAAGTACAAAGTCTTTGATGAAGAAGGGACCAAGAAAACTGCAGACTACGCCCTTCAGTTACATAGAAGGCCAAGAGATAACAGAGGACACAGACATGGAGAACAATGGAAAGTATGAAAGGAAAGATTTACCCAAAGGTAAATACCATTTAATTAAATTGATACATTTTATTGATTCTTTAAATAGGAAACACAGGGAAGAGCTCATTTCTTTCTTAAAATGTCCTTAGAAGAAATCTTAAGCAGAAAACAAATGAGAATTGATAAAGAGTTTTGAAGTAGGTAAAGAACTAGATACAGGAGACAGGAGCTGAAGCAAAGTGATTGATGACATTAAGTGACACATGCCAATGTATGACATTTTCAACTCCCCAACAATGGTCATGGACCTGAGGACTAAGCACAATAATGTCTTACACATTGGAAACAACACAGAAAGGGCAGGCTGGAGTAGTCACTCCTAACTGAGTCATCTGCAGCACAATAGCCATGAATCAGGCAAGTGCTGTCCCGGGATGCATCAAGCAAGGATGACAAACCTTGGCTTGCACAGTATAAAACAATACAGGCAAGAATGACTACAGCTTTCCTGGGGTTACAACTTGAAAGTTTACGCTATTTACACAAAATAACAGACATAGACTCATTAGAAAACAGATGTTTTGTTGCTACAGGAGAACCAGTAGTCTGGAGCAAGCCTTCCTTCAGAATGCATTCAGGCAAAGTATCTACACAGGGGTTTGATAAATCTCTTATCTTGAATTAAAAAGTGGCATTCCTCTTGTGGCAGTAGGGAATTTGTGTCTGAGGAGACCCCTTCCAATTCTATCACAAGCTCCTCTAAAAAGTCATTTCAGGGATGCATGAGAGACTGCCACAATCAACAATACTCTTTCTGTACATTTCCTGAAGTTTGAAATATTATCCAAATCATCCTGTAACTACTTTCCACTTTAAAGGAAAATTATTCCCTCTTCAATATTGGATTAGGCACCCTTAATATTTTACAACCATACTGACTTCACCATATTCAACACACACTTGGTTATTTCTGCTTTCACTATTTCTTCACTTAAATTCAGTTCATATATAAAAATTATACCAATTTTCTTCTGTCCTCCCCAAGGAAGTAACTAATGTATTTGGGGTCTTTTTGTTTGATGCATTACACATTACGATGGTTATGAAAAATGTGCATTCCTCTGGTTTTGCCAAGAATCCACTGGAATAAATCAGGAGATTTACCCATATTCTGCTGGTACCACAGGTACTGAGCTGTGCTGGCCATCTGAGGGCTGGGGTGGAGGTGGAGGTGGTTGCTGAGGTCTGTTTAAAGTGGCGTGTCGTACAGTGGTGGAGGGTGGTCTGTATTCATGCTCATGGCTTTGGGATGCTGCCATGTACTGGGGACCATCTCCTGCTCCATATGATGGCATTGCTATCTGCTGATGGAGGGAATGATTCGGAGTAGCAGGATAAGAATAATCTGTAACATCAGATGCATGGGACCTAAAATTAAAGTAAATTGATGCAGAAGAACAGATTACATGAGTGTAACAAGGCATTATCTAAATAACTGACCAAAAAAGCTAAGAAGAATACAATCAGCATTATTTTTCTTGCAAGAGGACTCCCCGATTTATCAAGCACCGCTCCCTTTTAAGTCCACAGAAAGCACAAGAATTTTAGTAGCCATAAGGAAGCTTATGGTTTTTGTCAATGATTTTGACAGTCCATTGTTGGAAATGATAATACTTACCAGCCTGCCTCAAGTTAACAATGGCAACAGAAAAAGGAAAGCAATATTACAAGCACTTGCAATTATGCAGAAGCAAAAATTTGACCAGTGCAGAGAAACCCAATTTCAAAAGTTAGAAAACGCTTTTTATTTTCTTTGCACAATTAATTTTGTTGGAAAGGCTTAAAGAAACTGAGAAATGTAAGTATTAGTTGAGCAGAGAGTTCATAAAGATACAAAGTCTAGGATGCTCTGTCAAATAAGCCCAAGAGAGGGAGCAAAAGTATCTTTTCATCCCATTACTGTGAAGACTTGTTTTAGTAATGAACAATGGTGCAGCCTGGCTTTTAGTGAACACAGTAAGCTGATGCACTTATCTGTGAGACTGGAAGCAAGGTAAGCAACAAAAAGCCAGGGCTTTGAATAAAACAAAATAACAAACCCTTTGGGCATTTTGTCCTCTTTCATGCTTCCTGCCTGTTCCATTTTCTTTGCGTCACTCATGAACTCAATGCCCATTTTCCTTCTTTCCCACTCTTCTTTTCTTGTTCTTACTTTTCTCACATTAATTTGCTGGTTTCTGTTTGGATTCAGCTTGTGTTTCTCTCTCTAAAGCACAATAAGTATAACAAATACATTGTAAATTGCCACAGTCCAAACACTGGGATGTCAACATTTAATGCTTAAGTCTTACAATTAGCAAACGAGAAGAAATAAGAGCTTTTTTTTTTCACTTTAGCATTAGAAAAAAACCCACAGTATAACCAAATACACTTTTTTTAGGACCTGACTTACAAAACACTGCTCATGCAGTAGCTGGCAGCATAAAAATGTCTCTCGAACCAGTGCATATTTCTATACGTATGGGTTTTTATAGCTTAAGACTTCTCAAAGACGAAAAAATAGAAAAGCCTCTGTCCACCTCACTACCATTTGTAGAATTAACCCTTCATGGATGTAAAACAGACTTCAGGATTCAATCTCAGATACCTGATTCACTGAAACGTAAAATACTCCATAATTTATAAAATATCTAAGGCTTATATAAGTACAAGGTATCTGTCATGCCACAACATCAAAATCCAACACAGAGATGCATCCTACAATTTCTGCTTAAAAAAATCCTACAGATTGCAAATACCACAGATATCTGCAAACAGCCAAATACATGTTGACATCACTGGGAGATAAAAACAAATCACTTCACTATGATAATTTAAACTCAGGAATCCTGGAAGCAAGGTGTTAAATCTGAAAGAAAGAAAAGACTCAAAACGTGTGAAACAGAACTCCTGATGAAAACATCCACACCTTTTACTAGATCAACCTATGGAAAGCTTTGTCAGTCTGCAGTGTTTCATTAAGACTAACAGGAGACAAAAGTTTTGCATTAGAAACCGTCAAAAACAAACAAACAAACAAAGGTTTTTAGACAGGGAGGGAGTCTGAATACATTACTGAAAGACCAATAGCAATATCAAATACTGTGTTTCAATTACAAATTCATCACTTTTCACAAAGACCACACTGTTACAAAGTTCTGAGCAGGTTCTTTTTAAAAGTAATCTCCACTGGACAGTGGATTAAAGCTATCAGTCCATACTCTTGCAGTGGTAGCTGCCTCCTCAACCTGGCCATTTAACAATTTAAACACTTTTTCCAGTGGACTCTATTATTTCTATCTTTCTTATAGCAGTTAATCACAACAGACAGAGGAAATAAAGTAAGTGGGAAAATCCTCTGGTGAGACCAGCTTAGTGAAAAAAATAAGACTTCAATGCACATCAGGTAACTCCCACTGAGCTCAAAGGGAATCTCAGTCAATGAAGATGAATTCTGCTGCGTATCTCTAAGCAGAGATTTTTGTTATTTCAAGCAATAACATCTCATCTGGTTTTGTAGCTTGATTTTTAGACTAATGTAACATCAATAAGCTGAACTCTTCTCCCACTGAAGCATTCTGTTACAGGCAAAAGTATTCTCAACTGAGTAGATCACAGAAAAATATTTATTAAGCTACCAGCAGAGCACCAAACAACAAATGAAACACAAAGGAAGAACTACTGACATTATCTAGTAGAGGCTTAAATGCTTTTGTAACTACAGCTACTGAAGATCAAATATAAAGCATGCAGCAAACACTTCTTTCTCTGCAGTGCATAACATTATGGTGACAAAATGCTCATATGAAGCTGAGGAAAAAAAATCATTATAGAATCTGTTATGTCATTTATGCTTTAAAATAATTTTGAAAAGAATGTTTTAAATATGCATTGTATGTTTTGTCTAGCTATTCCCATCCTGTTGAAACACCTAATTCTACTCAGTATTGCTGAACATACAACTGTGGTATAACAAACAGCTTTGCTGTAAACAGACCTAGTATCTGGGGACAGTGATCCCTCGGAAGATGCTCCATGGTACACACTTTGAGACAACCTGTTGTCAGGTCTAAGCTCTTTGTCATATGCCATCATATTCCACTCCTGGCGTCTGTTCCTGGCTTTTCTAACCTTTTTCACCTCACGGGTGGTGCCATCTATACGCTTTTGCTCCTAATGTCCAAACAAAAGAAATAAAGCATGCAAAGAGAGAGAAAAAAGGAAAGGAAAAAAGCTGGTTAAAATGCAGTTAGAGTGCATGAAAATAAGACCAGATTTACAGACGAAGCCAAGTCTTCATAAAATTTCTCTGCACTGAAAATAAGAATATCTCCTTATGCTATGAACTTCATTAGTAGCAGGACTTTTGATCTGCCTTTTTT
Source organism: Dicrurus megarhynchus (assembly GCA_013399195.1). Lineage (NCBI taxonomy): Eukaryota > Metazoa > Chordata > Aves > Passeriformes > Dicruridae > Dicrurus > Dicrurus megarhynchus. Next base: position 1,389,194 of record VXAD01010129.1, read on the forward strand.
CTGTATGATGCATGTGCTACTGTGATACCAATCTACTGGTTTTCCTAATACAGAAATATGACCAATTTTAAAAGCCAGAAAGTTTAACTTCTTCTGACATCATGTCTTTTATTTAGACCACCCTGAAGCACTTGTAATTTTCATTTCCTGCAAATTAAACTTCTGAGAATGTTAAATAAGCTCAGGGCTATTCTGGTTATTCATTAGGGTCACAATCAAGAGGGCCTGGGGAAGTATGGAGAAACTGGACACACCTTCCTATTCCATAGTCTATGTGAAATTACTTTTGTTTAACTTCCTCTCCCTTCTTAAATATGATTAATAACCAAAATTCCTCCTACTTTCTCCTCATCATTGTTTCCCATTATCTTACATTAAAATGAATTACACTAATTCTCTCTGCAGTGAGTCAGCAATACTCAGGCCAGCAGTATATTACAGCTTGACAGGTTCATGACAAACTTGTCTGCCTATATTTTTCAATATAACATCAGGCTCAACCAATGTCAGTGTTTATGTTATTTATCTTTACCTCACTGACAGTAAGATCTCCTAATATCGGGACTCAATGTTTTCACACTTCAGAAATGTTGTCCTCACCTACTTCTGACTACTCAGTATGAATATAAAAATCATACTGGTGCTTCAGTACAAAAAATGAACAAGTTTGCTCAATTCAGACTGAGAAGAGTATTTATCTGCTACTTCTTTTCTCAGTAGTCATGAGAGCACAGGGGTTTGTTTAATCAGCCCTAGATCCCACACCTTACAACACATGTTTTATCTATTAGTAGGTTGGCATTAAGCTTTTGGCTGCTAGAAAAATAGTTTCTCATGAAAGAATTACATTGGTATTCCGAGGAGGCAGTCAATGAATAGTATTGAGAGAAGAGCTTGGTCAAACTCTGGCAGGCAAACCTTTCACTGGGGAATCTAGACCCGCAAAGTAAGGGATAAGAGTTGGAAAGCCAGCTCAACAAAAGGTGCACCACAGATGAACACAGGTTTTTCACTCCAACTGTAGAACAGCACTGAGTAAATAATTCTGAAATAATATTTGGCATTACATAACTGACAAAAAACTACCAAATGGCTTACTTGCCCCTGTTCTGGATCTCTTGCTCATTCATGCATGTTTGCATGAGGGACCTGCTGATCCTGCTAACATTAAGAATGACAGAAAAGACTTCTTCAAGTTCAACATCAAAATGTTTTGACAACTCTTGCTCATTCCTACAGTAAACAGATTTTTGGTCTGATTTATGTTAAATGAAGATGATCATCTTGGTTCTTCATCAGTTCTCCCAAAATACTTTTCCTCCACAAAGTTTTTAGAATCACACCCTTTTTATGTCTGATAACCACTTTTTCACATCAAACTCTGCCAATATAGGATTTGGAGCAGAAACGACACAGATTCAGTCGTGCTTTATTTTAAATATATAAAGTTTCTCTAATTGCCATGATTGCATATACGCTTGTTAAAAGCTTTACATCTGTCTTTTTCAATTACTTGCGGCAAATGTTTTGGGTTCTTTTAATTTGTGACTTTTATCCTGATTTGTTTATTAAGATTTTGTTACTGAGTCATGTTAGATTTGAGGAGAAAGACCAAGTAAGCCTTTTGGTTCATTGAAAACACTTAGTTTTGTCTTCTTTCAGAACAATAATTTCATCATTTAGGGGTCACAACTACATATTTCTTGCAAGATTCTAAATAAAATACATATCCACCTTTTGATGCCACTGGGAAGACAATCACTTGGATACAATTCCTGTACAACCACGAGTGCTTACATGACTGCTTATAGTTACTGCTTACTATTTAAAAGCCTAGTTTTAAAGAGATCATTGTTTTTTAATGAAAAGACAAATACATATGGATGTATAAACAACAAAAAATAAACAGCAAGCTTAGCTGGTTTTAATTGGATCAGATTTCAGCTGGATAGGTTGTTCCAGACCAGCATCTGTAAGCATGTTAATGAATAAATACACTGGAATCCTTTTTACTCAAGCAGTACTAAACCCTACTGGTAGTGATTTTTTGATTAAATATTGTATCGATACATCTCTAAAACATTAGATTTCTTCCAAAACAGTGGGGCAGCCCTATTAGTAGCAGCTGACAAAGCTAAATATACCTCTAAGAGTAATTTTGAGTTGTTCCAGTAGCAGTTTCATGCCCTTGACAATGGTGACAGCTCTAGCTTTACTACCCAGGGCAAAGATGAGAGTTCTAGGGGAGCTGAAGCCTTTCTAGACAACTACAGTTTGAAATATTTCTCAAGAAATTAAATTAATATTAAGAGGAGTTACTTTTTTTTAACCAAGTGAAAAAAAAGCTATGGCAGCCAAGTGGGTGCTGTAGATCAAGCCAGAAAACAGGTACATCATTCAAGTTGTCAGGAAATTATTTTAGCAAACACAAAACATATTAGAGCCTTCAAACAAGGTTGAGTTAATTGTAAGTTTGATTTTTGCATCAAGAATTAGCAAATGATATTACAAGCATCTTAATAGAGAATTAAGAGCTAGTAACAGAAAGTAGCTTCAGCAAGTATTTGCAATACTTTCAAACAACTGGAAGCAGGAGACACAGATTTATAAAATCCTATCAAAACACAAGTCATCAAGAATGATTTCTGAGATACAAGCTTTCCAAATTTAAAAATTTTTACTTTTTTAAATAGCTAATTATTCTCAGATAAAAAGGGGGAACAATAAAAAGCAAATTTGAACAACTTTCCTTTGTTTATTTACAACTGTCCCACACCAAGTCAAAACTACATTGAACTCTCAGACACTGATCTACTGAAAGCCAAAAAACTGACTACACACATTTTAAAGAATTAAAACTACAGTTTTCTTCAAAAAAAAGTTCACCTGAAGGAGCCAAATCAGAGGAAGCCTGCTGGAATTTTTCAATTAAACTGTATATAGAAACAAAAAGCATGGTGTTTGAGGCAAGCAAATTAAACTACTCACAAACCTCCTGCTGCAACAGCTTGAGCACTTAGGACAAATTACCGAAATAATACTGGAAAACTGATTCCCTGGTGCAGGGACTACTCTCAGATTTCACTGAGCACCTGAAAAATTGAGGCTAAGAACTAGCTGTATTTGCTCAGCTGAGTAGGATGGCACTTGGATGTCTAGTTTGTAATTTGCTAAATGATACACATTCATTTCACTTGCACAGTTTCTCAACATCTATCAAGTTTTGTGCTTCTGTAGAGTACAAATTGAGGAAGGAATTCTCATTTAATAGATGGAAAATTTAAGTTCAGCTACCAAATTGTTAACAAATACTCTGGATTCTGCTACCATAAGGACAAGAACAAAAGCAAAAAGACATTTGGTTCAGCAACCTGTGGAACAAAGTGTGCCTCGGAGACATCTCACCCAAATCATCCTGCTCTCTAAAGGACCCAGATCATGAAATGCTCATTTGCAAACCATCTTCTGGAAAGCTAAAACTGGGATTTCTTCCTGTCACAAAGTGAACTTTATCCATGCAAACTCAAGTCTATGCTGCTTTCTTCTTAGTTGGACTTGGCATTTATTTCATCAAATCAAATAGTACTTCAGCTAGAATTTATCAAGGGGTATTTCTGTGATGTATGGCTATAATCCTACATGATCGGAATTGAGCATATTTGCATTTGGTTTGTAGACTGTAAAAAGACAATTAAAATCTACAAAAAATATACCATGGATGGAAATAAGCAGGATGTGTTGCCCTAAGGTAAAAGTCTAAAAGCAACTTAAATACATAAAGTAGTTTTGTAGAAATCGTTCTAAAGGAATAAAGAAATGTTCAAGTCATTTTATAAATTCTTATAAGAGCATCTGTATTTTTTCCTTTAAAACCAAAATGGAAAAAATGGGAAATCAGAATGGAAAAAGCTGTAATTCCAATTCCTTTCCTCTCCCATTACAATGTCTTTTTCTGGAGCACAACAGGGCCATTTTTCTGGGTACCAATAAGGAGATACTGGCAAAGGATTCAAGAAAGTATCTTGGAAGGTAACTACAGTACTCCTAAAATTCAATTTGCTGCCTTCTTAAAATAGACAGGATAAGCTATGAAAATGGAATGCACTGAATGTACAGCCACACAAAGAGGAACAGTCTTTCCATGCACACAAACTAAGTATGACCTGGCAATTTTTATGCCTGGACAACTGCACATAAAATTGTAATCACAAATGTGCTATTATGTATCTGCTTTTACCTTTTGTCTCCTCTTTTCTTTTCGCTTATCTTCAGTATCTTGTAACATCTTTTCTTTCCAAAGATCAAAAAAATAGGAAGGATCGGTATAAAACTTCAATCCATCTTTCTTATCATCCCTGGAAAAACAGCAGAAGAAAAGCTAAAAATACATTAATTAGTATGTTTTAAATACAGAAAACTTACCTTTGATGATCATCCAAGCCTCAAGCTGATCAATAACAACCCCTACTAACTGGATGTCCATAAACAAATACCACCACTGTTTGTAGCAGGAGCAGAAGCACATCCTTCAGTCATAAAGCCTACAAATTTACCTTCCAATTAAAAATTCTTAAAAATTAAATACACTACAAATGCTCTGATATACCATTCTTAAAAAAATATATATATTTATTGCAGATTGAATTTTATACAGACACCTCACAACGTAGTACCTGTCAAAAGCTGAAGAACACAGTAAAACCCTGTTGTCCACAACCCTTCAGACAAATTGTACTCATTTCATGAACGACAATAATGGAAATGGAAAAGGAAAGAGAAAACACAGTCCTGCTTGCTGCTCTTTTATTCACCAGTAAGTAACCAGGAAAAGGAAGGGTACAGATTGTATGCACACCCCTGTATATGTTGGGGACAAGAGGGAGAATAGTTGAGAAGGCAAAAGCAACAAATAAAACTTTCTGGATAAAGATACCAAGGAAGCCAATTTAGTGTATTTTTTTTTCACTTTTTTACATAATCAATGGCTCTTGTTCTCTGATCCTGTGCTGCCATGTAAGACTTGTTTTGAAATATGATGATTTTTGTTAGGTTTGACTTATGATTTTAAGTGTGTCAACAGCAATTTTTGTTTCCATGAACTTCAGGAAGTCGGTGAAAAATCAAATCTCAGTAATCAATATAGCTTTTCCCTTCTGCTATAATTATTCTCTGCATACAATTAGGAAATAAAGGGCCAAGTACAAGAAAGTAAACAATCCATATTTCCTTACCTATAAGGTGAAAGAATATTCAGAGGTGGTGGTTTGTCACTTTGATTATAAATATCAGCCACCGGGTTCGGAATGCTGTTCTTTGAAACTACCTGCTGGTCTTGAACTGTTGAACTCTTGAATGCTTTTTTCATGTTGATGTCCTGTAAGGATACTGTTAGAAACAGAAATACATTTACCACAGGTCTGAAACAAATAAAAGTGGATAAACAACATCCATTTTTCACTAATTATTTGAAATATTTTCAGCAAGATACAGAAAGACAGGTTTTTCCTTAGTGGACAATCCTGATAGTTAAGTGCAAAGGCATGTAAGGATTACCACAATAAAACAGATTTAAGTCTCACTTCGTCCAGAACCTCACTTAAAATAATGGGACCATGGACTGTGTCTTGGAAGATGATGCAAGAATGCTGCCACATGAAGATGCTCAATTCAACAACTTCCCATTTTTATGAGGTTTATCATGGAGTTCCAACAGCAGAAAGGCTTCAAGACAGAAAATGCAAGGTCTGGTATTCCTCTAACACAGTGTGTTTTATAATTACACATGGTATCCACACACATTCCAGCCCATTCTAAGTATAATTAAATTACAGCTGCAACAACCTCCTGTGAGAGACAGAGTTCCACTTACTTTACTCTCTTTCAACTTCTAAGTCTTCCCATATAATTGAACGCTCCTTGCTTTAAAGTTTTCCTCATGTCTCTACAGAGAGAAATACTTGCACTTCTCATACACAGCTCTGGGGGAAACAACACCAGGCTTTTCATTCTTCCTTTTCAAATGAAAGATTTAAGTTGGTTTTAATTGTTCCTGTCACTTTTATCAAGGCTTTCTTTCACTCTTAAGACAAGTTTTCATGAGATGCAGCAATCACTGTTAAAGAAGATCCAGTAAAAGGCCAATCACAATTTCAAAGTGGCAGTAAGCTCTTGATACCATCTTCCACTCCTAAGCACCCTGAAATACAGGTTTTAGACTGCAGTTGACCAGGATGCTGAAGTCTTCACTGGGTTGTCTACAATGACACTGACCTCTTTTGGATTTGATCCAAGTGTTTTATAAGAGTGTAAGCTGTAGGACTTGTGCAAACAAAATGTACTGGCTTAGTCTCTTTTTACTTCAACTGACATTTCATGTAATATTTCTTGCCCATTCATCTAATTTACTGAGTCTCAAGGACAAACTGTGAGAAATTTCACAAGGTAACAGAACAGTAATGGCCAAAAATGTAGTATACTAATGACCTGAAAAAAGAAAAAGGGATGAAATTTTACACTGTTATCATTTGTCATGATGGACACCAAATCCCACTCAGACTTCTCTGCCCAACTATTTTTGTTATCTGTGCTGAGGTCTTGCTTCTCATTCCAAGAACTACTTCGTTTCTTCTGTAAGTTTTACAATAGCAAAAAATTAAAAACAGAATATTTCATGTCTAATAGTCGTTCCCCCATTCACATCATCTGAAGTATCAAAACATCATTTCTGAAAGTACTTTCTATTTAAACCTGCCTGTAAGCATAAGGTATTTCAGGCAGATTTTTTAGATGTGTGTATCTGAATTGTTTCATTCTTGTTTGTAGGAAGACATTCAAAAGAGTAAGAAAAAAACATTTTTCTGGGGATTTTGAGAGTAAGTTATTTATATGCTTTTGAAAACTTAACCTCAATTATTTTAATGTTTTTTCAACTGTAGCATTATGTATATTAAGTATTTTTAAATACACTGTATTAGTTATAGCTAAGAATATAAGAAATCACTGATGCAATCAAATCTGAAGGGTTTTTTAAAACAACCTTGCAATTGACATTTTGCTTAAATGCCGAAGCTATCCAGAAACATACTATTTCTGGCAGTACAATGAATTGTTATAAAGACTTCAACTTCTACAGTGAAATAGCTTATAAAACTTACTACTGACACTGAGGTGGCAGCAGTCTGTATACACAGCTTATTAATATGAAGCATGATTAGCAATGCAAGAGTAACAACTGCTGTCAATTTAAAATAAACACTGATTAAATTCTCAGTCCATACACTATTTTCCTATTCCAATAGATTGCTTTTAATTATTCTCCAAACTCGGAAAACTACCTGGGTGGTACTGTATAACACTAATGAGACATTAATGCGGCATTTGGGGAAAAAAAAAAAAGAAAAAAAAAAAGGGGGGGGAGGGGAAGAGGAAAAAGAAAAGAAGAAACAGTAGCAAAACCAAGATGAGAACTGCATTTCCAAAATTCCAGTATATTAACATCATCTGTGATAGATGAATTGCTCAAAATACCAACACAATATGCCTCAAACACTAAGCTGAACAGTGATCCCATAAGAGCTTAGTTTATGTTCCCATACAGCTCTTGACTCCTAAGACAGCAAAATGCAGGTGCTTGTACCAAAAAATCAGAGTGGTTTGTTTGGAGGGGACCTTAAAGATTATCTCATTCCAATCCCCCTACCATGGACAAGGACACCTTTCACTAAACCAGGTTGCTTCAGAGATAGAGCATCCCCAGCTTCTCTGGGCAACTGTGATAGTCTAACAGTTAATATGTTCCAAAACCATAAAACAATGACATGTAATAATTTCCAGACAGTAACCAGCTAAAGAAGGAAGGCTAAATATTACACTATTAAATATCAACAGTAAAATTTTATATTGGCACTAATAACTGGCACTATAAATATATAAACTATAAAAATCTAAATGGCAAGTAAAATATATAAGCCATATAAATAGCACTATTAAATATATCACAAGTAGCATTAACTACTGCTGAGGCAATATTACACTATTGTCCTGATAAAAAAAGCTTTTACATTTTAGTAAATGTCAGGAATCATCTGAACAGGAAATATATGCAGTGGCTGGCTCAGACATGTAGCATGGAAGCCAAGATGCATGTTAGCAGCTTCTAAAGCTAGACAGAGAAATGCTTTATCTACCCAAACAAGTGCTTCCAAACAATATAATGATGTTACTTAAATCCTTTGGTTTTACTGTGTATTTATGAAGTGAATGACCAAGTGCATAAACAGGAAATATTTTTAAAGGAAATAAAGTTTCTAGTGAGTAGAACTCCCTAAAGAATTTCACCTAGCTGATCCAAACAAAGTACCTTGTTTAGATACAGAATGTTGTAAGTTCTTTGATGACTACAGAACAGATACTACCAATGTACTTTATGACTACCCTACCCTGAAATTAATAGGGACACCCAGTGTCTCAAACCTTTTCCAATATTCTGACTTACTTGCAGTAAGGTCTATATTTATTCATTTATGATTTACTACAGTCACAAACTCAAAGTTTTCCTTGTGAAAAAGGCAGCTTAATAGCTCCATTACTACAGGGGCTTCTTGACGCAAGAATATTTTCACTTGCTTTTCTAAAGTGATTATTCCCAGCTTGCCTTACTGAGACAACAAGATGAAATATCGGCACAGGACTACTTTGAAAAGACAGAGGTTATTGTGCAATTAAATACTGTTGTCTTGTCAACATCACTTCTGGCTCAATGCTTTCATGCAATTACCTACCCTCTTCCACTGTTGAATCCAGCTGGGTGACTTTGACAGCAAGACGATCAATTCTGTCTTGGAGGGAATTTGCTCTGATGTAGAAGCTGTTGGCCTCATTGAACAATTCACCAAATATGTCTTCAGCATGTTTGCCTGTGTAAGAAAATAGACACAGAAATCCCTTTGCTAGTGGCTTACAAAACACAAGACAAATGGCTTCAATATCATGAAGTATAATAAAACACAGTAGCTGTAGGATTAGAACAGCGCAGTTTGTCATTCAGCACAATATGAGGCAACAGATTTGTACAAAAATGTCAAAATACACCATAAATTCTGCCTGAAGACTATTCTTCTGGACATCCTGGTTAGTAGTCTTCTTAAAAACACAGGGAGACTTACAAATTCTAATCCTTATGTAGCTGAACTAGTGCCAACTGACAGACAACAGAGCATTAAAACCTGCCTCTGTGATGAAAAGGCCTAAAGTTACTGCAGTCCATAAAAGCTTCTGAAGTACATTTTGAAATTAAAATCTTGCAATCCATAGTAGCTAGGATTTAATTTTAAGCATAAGCACAGGCCAACATCAAAATTAAAGCATAGTGAAACAGATCAAAACCAGAATTCTCCTGCAAGGCAGCCCACTTATCTCTACAAATGCTGAGTGCCTATGTTGCTGTCCCTGGAGTCATTTGAGAGAGGGTCAGAGGGCACTGACCACATTTACCCATGGCCACATTGGACTTGGATGCACAACCTTTTCAGCCTCCCTTTCAACTGCTGTATGTTCTCAGTCACCGTGGACAGTCCAGTCCAGATCACCAAATCACTGAATCAATTAGACTAGAAAAGACCTCTGAGATCATTGAGTCCAACCTATGACCGAATACCATCAGGTCAACTAGACCATGGCACTGAGTGCCACATCCAGTCTTTCCTTAAACACCTCCAAGGGATGGTGACTCCAGCATCTCCCTGAGCAGCCCATTCCAATGTCAAATCACACTTTCTGTGAAGAAATTCCTCCTAATGTCCAACCTAAACCTTTCCTGGAGCAGCTTAAGACTATGTCCTCTCATCCTGTCACTTGTTCCCTGGGAGAAGAGGCCAACACTGAGCAGGCTACACCCTCAGGTGTAGTCAGGCAGTTGTAGAGAGTGATAAGGTCCCCCCTGAGCCTCCTTTTCTTCAGGCTAAACACTCTCAGCTGCTCCTCACAGACTTGTGCTCCAGACCCTTCACCAGCTTTGTTGCCCTTCTCTGAACCCGCTCCAGCACCTCAATGTCCTTCCTGAACTGAGGGGCCCAAACTGGACACAGAACTCAGAAGTGTGGCCACACCAGTGCCTAGTACAGATGCGCAGCCTCAGGCCCTTCCCTAAAAGTGCTACAGTGGACAGAAGGTGCCACATGATAAACCAAGTCCCTCCTTGATGCACAGATCATTGTGCATGGCCCTTCCTTTCCCAGGCCTCCCACAGAACTAGGCATACTCATCCACAGTTTGTCTCTCTTTATGCCCCAGCCCACAACTCTCCTCCACTCCACATAAGTGGTTCCGGATCCACATTTTAATACTTCGCCTGCCCCCTAACTTCTCCTACAAATTTCAGATTCCACCCAAACTCACTGCTCCCACTCACTGAACTGATGGTTCCTCCTACCCAGATACTGCTATTTCATTTCAGATGTCTCCCTCTACAATTTCTGCAGCCAAACCCCCTCAAGAAATCCTTTTAAAGTCCTGCCTCCTGCATTTAACCACGCTTTTTAAACAAAAATAAATTTTAAAACCCTACTTCTGAATCAAGCTCATCTTGTTATGACCTGTATCAAGAAGAGTCTGAAGAGCAGACATGGAAGGGGGGGGGCAAAGTAAAACTATCTAATAGTTGGAAGAATATGGAATGTGCATTAACCACGTAAATGACAGTGACTTCCAAAAGAACAGCCATTATTGACATTCAAAGTAGGACCCAATAACCAACCTTAATACTTCACAAAGAAAAGTAAAAATACAATGAAAATTTCAGTTAAGATCCCATCCTTAGATAGTAATTCAATGTAAAAAAAATGGGCACCCTTAGGAAGTCAACAGGACAATCTGCCCCCTTCTTGGATCACTTACATGGGGGGGAGGAAACAACAACTAGACTAACATCATTGGAAAACAGTTTGTGAATCACAAAAAAAGTAATGATTGCCTTCAAATGGAGGACTTTACCAGTAACAGTTTTCATGACAATGTGTAAGATCAGCCAATAACTAACCCAAAATATTAAGGTATGTCAATGTATGCAAGCTCTGCTTCATATATATGGGGAAGGTGAGTAAGAAAGATACGCTGTCTACCTCCTCCTAATCTCCTCCCCCTCCAAAACAAAAGTCACACACAACCACAGAATAGCTGAAGTTCAAAATCATCTGGTCCAATTCCCTGCTCAAAGCACAATGAGACAGAGCAGGTTGCCCAGGACTCTGACCAGCTCGGTTTTGAACACTTGCAAGGATGGAGGCTCCACAACTCTTCTGGGCTACCCGTGCCAGTGTTCAACCACCTTCACACTTAGAGTGTTCTCTAAGTGTTTCCAGGCAGCTAGCTGAAATTCACTTATAATGCCCACTTGATTTAGTTGCTTCAAATGAAGATGTTATTCCAAGCTATGAAAAAAATAAGCTTTTCAGCTCTTCAACTAAATAAAGTAGTTATTACATTCTTCAGCCACCAGTATTCACAGCTCAATCAATTTTAACAGATGATAAGTTTATGTTAATATATTGAAATTGGCCTGCTGAGGGAGGACTGCCACATTCTAGGATTAAACACATCACCTCTAGAGAAGTCAAGGAGATGGATGCTTGTCAGTTATCTTTCAGAAGGCAAAGTGGGAACATACTTCTTTTAATATTTGATTTTTTTTAAACACTTGCTAGCCTAGAACACATGGAAGACATATTGTCAATCTCCTGTCTGCGAAAACAGTGACATAGTAAAGCAGTATTGGACATGCTGTTGTGATTAACGTGATGCAGTAAGTTTTAGAAATAAAGTAATGCTTCAAGTACTTGCTATGTTGCCATTTTTTAAATTAGATTTTTAACAAAACAGAAACAAGCAGGAAAAAAAAAACCCTATCTGAAATTGCAAGCATATATCTTTTAATTTAAGAGCTGATTTTGGTACTGTAAGACAGTAATTGTAAAACACTAGGTGTTGTCCAACATGTGGACAACCTATCCATTCATTTAAAAATCCACCAAAGAAGTTATGCAGTCTTTCTTTCTAAGGTTCCCTCCAAAGACAGAAGACAGTGATTCTACCCACCCATTTGTAACCAGATTAACTAGAAACATTAGAATCATGCTTTCCCCCTGCTCTTTTTTTAAAGATGCAAAAGTGGTAGGCTGTTACTGACTAGGTCTTGATTCTTATCTCCTTTCTCACAGTACCTCTAGCAAGATACTTAATGGCAAAAAAGCAACCTTTCCAACCCAGCCTGATTCAGCAGTGCTACAGAGGGTAGTGACACAGATGGATGCACCGTGCTCAGGCCTGCATGAAAACTAGTGAAACTGAGCCAATGGCCAATCTACCCAGGAAAATACTAAGGGGCAAGTTGGTGGATGTTCTTCTCTGCATGAAAGAAAAACTCTCCCAAGTCTCCACAGATTACACTTCCTCCAGGGTACTTACAGCTACAGCCTGCAAATGCTCCCTGTGCTTCCCCTCCAGCAGATTCTCTCCTCCCAAGTGGAGGTAAAGCCCCTACACAAGATTCTGCCTTACATAAAAGTGCACAGTTTCACATAGAATGCTGCTCACTCTGCCTGTGCTCCAAGCCAGCTGGCTGGAAACAAACCCAAATCTGAAAACGTAATACAGAAAAAGCTCTCCTGAGAGCACATTCCCTTTGGATAGGAACTTGTTAACATCTCCTGAAAAGAGCAGAGGCAGCAGCAAGCCAAATTTGTATGCAACAGTACAGACCTGCCAGTTTTTAAAATCCACACTGAACTCAGAGTGCAACACCAAAAAAAAGCCCCAGTGTGACTGCAAGACAGACCTGAACTTGCTCGCTCTATGCCTCAAGCTGTGGGAACACCAACCAGCTCTGATGTTGTCAGCAGGACATACGACTTCAGCTCCAGCACAGCATTTTTCTATAATCATTTCCTTGCTCCCAGTTGGCTCAAAAGACAGGCAAAGCAAATGCTGTCTGCAGAAAAAACCCTCTGCAAACATGACATTTTTCAGACTGTGGATGAGAATGGTAGTACATTTCACTTGTTAAATACCATGTATTCATCTGTTAAGACTAAGGACACATCATTTATTTGCACAGATCTTCAACCTGGCACTAACAGAACTTTAGGGGCTGTCTACAAAGACTTCAGATGACCCTAGAAATCCACTAAGGGAAAACTGCAGGATGTGGATATAAGTAGTCAGTTCCTCAGCAACAATCATAAGAGGATGTAAATACGCAGTATAACAGATTAGCCCCAAGACCAAATCTGGATAAATCAAAGCTGTACACCTTCCTAGCAAGTCAGACAAGTAAAAAGTGTATTATCTACACTTGGGCAATCATAGCACAATACCAAAATGAGGTCTTATCATGTATCCTTTAGTGTAATTAGAACATTAGCCATTCTTCTCACTTTTCTGAAACTTAAGGATGTCACTACTAAGCAACTGCCTGAGAAAACAGCAAATGAAGCTCAATGACAAAACAAACACAAATTAACTCTAAATAACATTAGACACTAAATCACCAGCTGCTGTTCAAGAAAGATCAGAGGATCACTTGGAAGCTTATCTGAAAATAGTAACTTGATGCTTAGCAACAATCAAAATTTTTAGGGAAATAATGACAAAACAGAGAAAGTCTGTTTTGAATACAATCTGAAGTCTCCAAGACTCCACCTTAAAAAACCCACAACATACCCTAACTTACATACCCAAAGCAGAAATAACAGTAATCAGAAAAACAAAATGGTTTCTAATCAAAAAGATCACTAACAAATCAGGACACTTCAACCTGGAAAAGATATCACCAGGTGAACTGGATAAAGACTTAATAAAATCACAAATTATTATGGAAATGCACAAGATGAAACCGCCTTTCATTATTTTTCATTACACCAGAATGAGAAGGTATCAAAAAGAAGAAACAGGTCAACTTCTATTGTGGGACATTCTGCCACAGGTCACTGGCCAAGAAAAAGCTGCAATCCCTATTTCAACAGATCTAAGCAACACCACAGGTGACAGTTTCACAAATGCTTCATTACATAGGATGATTCAGATGGACCTCCAGCTCAGAAAAATCGCTAAATCACTGACTACTGAAAAGAGGAAATTCTGTGTTTCTTGTCCTCTTCCCTACGAATTTTTTTTCTATCATCAGTGGGCCCCATAGTCTGAGCTCCATACAGACTCTCAGTCTTAAACCACTTCCATTTACAAAGTGAAGCAACTGATGAAGCAGTAATTTCTTTTCTAGGACCAGCGTTATCAGCACAAACAACAGCTGCTGATTGTTAAACACTGTCTGAAAAACATCTCTTATCCCTTTCATCAAAAATATTGTTCATCTTGAAAACACTCCAGTCATGCTTCTAGAATTGCTAGTGGTGGTGTCACCTGACAGGTGTGGTGTGTAGGCTACTCTGTACAGAGCTGATGTTAGCCTGCCTCAACGGTAGCCTGCAGGCTTGTTCAGCAAATGGCATCCTTTCAATGCACTTAATTTCATTCATATGAATTGAGCACACATACATATAAAAGAGAAAACTTCAGAAATATTAGCACATTACGAAAAACTAAAATTTCAGTCAAATGTGTCATTTGATGCCAGGAGGCAGAAGAGTTTGCTGGCTTAATCCTGTAGAACTGAAAGGCAAGAAGAACTCAAGTGCTAGTCTTGTTTCTTGCACTAATTTCTCTCACCTTAGAAAAAGTTCTGGTTTTGTATGCTCCAGTTTTTTGGATGGGGCTTTTTTTGGCGATGGTTTTTTGGGGTTTTTTTTTTGGTTTTGGGGTTTTTTTGCTTGTTTGTTATTTTTGCTAATTTGCTTTTCGGAGTGGGGTTTGGGGGTGGGGGGAGGATTGCGTTGGGCTTTTCGCTTCTTGAATAAACTCCAAAACACAGAAGAGCATAAAAGCAATTAAATAGTATATTACTACAATATGTAAGTGGTAATGTCCCATACCGTAATTTTGCTATTTAAAACAATCCATCTTAAACTTTTTCATCTCTTCAGTTTTTCATCATGAATCAAATACTTGCAGGAAGTTACAGATACTTACTTAAGCTGCTTAGCTGGCGTATGATAGCAGCAAGGGTGCTATTTGTTACACATTCCAGTTCACTTGTAATTCCCTCTGGCAGAGCTCCTCGGCAGAGATGCCGTGGTTCAATGTTCCTTTTCACCAACGGCATGGCTCACAATCTGGAATTAACAAACAAATACACATGACATTTACAGAAGTGAAATTAAGAGCTCTGAATCAGTGTAGCACACATTTAGGCTTTTTTCTCCAGAAAATACTTCACCATTTTTCTTCTAAAGCCCTTTCCTCAGCCTTCCCACTGTAAGATCCTGTACAATTCTACCGAGGCACCGGAGTTCTGCACTCATGCCAGAATATGATAAGAGCACTGCAGGACAGCAGAGAACACAGGCAATATAGGTAATGTAGGCCTTTTGCCTTAGATTTGGTATAAGATTTACTGTATGCACAGGCTTGTGCTGCACTTCCAGAATCACTGGACTTCAGTGCACATTTGCATTTATAAAAAACTGGCAGTCCCCACAGGAATGGCAAGAAAGGTCGCTGTCTGGAGCAAGCTGGCATCCTGCCTTGGCAAGCTGGCCACCAACAGACCAACCAAGCACTGCAGCCCCCTGACTACATCAGACACCGACCTACCCCAGCTCTGACAGTTTTCAGTAAAAATGATAAATTCATCTGACAAGTAAGGGCAAGTGCCTCTCAGAATTAGGCTGCATGAGGAAGAAGATGGCTTTCCACAGGTGGTGCTGTATGGCATTCTGAATGGGGTAAGGGCATGAACTGAACAGCTTTTGGGAACAGGCCAGATGCAGGAAGACATTTATCTGAGAAAACTAAGGTTGTCAGAACTGGTTTTCTTGGAAAAATGAAACAAATGAGGATGGTGTCTTGGTTCCAGCCCTGACCAAGGGGAGAGACCAAGACATTGTGTTATTTGATACCATCTCACATCATTGCCAGGGGCAGGGAAAAGGGGTTCCTCTCTCATTTCCAAGAAGCAGGGCATTCCCCTACAGTCAGGAACAACGTGGCTATGGTCAAGGCAGGATCTGCAGTGACCATTTTTGCACATGAATCGTTCTCTCTTTTTATATACGTTTCTTATTAATAGTGCTGCTGCTACTGTTTGTTTTCTGATCTCATTGCTGTTTCCAGTAAATTGTTCTTATATCAAGCTGTGATCTTTGCCTTTTATGCATCCAATTCTCCTCTCTGGCCACCCAGGGGGTGGAGGGCAGAAGAGAGGGAGAAGAGGAGCGAGTGAGCGACAGTGTGGTTTGGAAAGTCTTGGGGGGAGAACTAAATTGTGGAGTACCATTCCTAAACCACGACAGATGGGGAAAACAAATACAAAAAGAGATCTCAAAGCATCACAAAAGGGCACAATGGCATAGAAAACACTGTCCTGCAGAGAGCAGCTTTGAGAGCAAGGATGCCCATGTGAGACAGAGTTCTCCCAAAAGGGAAGCAATATAAAACAAAAACATCTAAAGGAGTTTTCTTTAAAATGACATTAAAAACACAACAGTCAACTCGATTACATTTTTAACACCAAAAATTCAATGTCCATGTTCTACTCATGAATAATATTCTGTTTAAAACCATGTGGCATCAAAATTTTCTGGAACAAGAAATTTCATTATTACCAAGGACATAGTTCATTTGGGAAAGACTTAGCTGAAAATTTCATTTTTACTGTACTAAAGCAATTAAAGTAGCCTTTCAATTTCTCTAATTAAATTCATATTAGTAAATTAAAAGATCTCTTTGCCTTTCAAATGTTGAACAGTAATTTTTGTAATGACTTCCTGCCCAAAGATTTAAAATATTTTATTCTCAAGAACATTTCTAAAAGCTTAACAACTTTAATGAACAAAAAGCAAATTATTTAGCTGGAAGACTATTTCGTAACAGGTCAGGAAGGAACAGGCTTGTGACTTCTGAGCAGTAGTCTTGAATTATATTTTATGTCTTTCTTAATATGAGACAGTTTGAGTATGTCAGAATTGAAGGTTAGCTGAGTTTGCTAAATTTTACGTAACACATCAGAGGTAACAGAGGAACAATTTTTATATTTGATAAAAAAACTTCCTGTTTCTGTCCTGTATTTTTGTATTCCTCTACAAAGAGATGCATTCCAAAATATTACTTCATATCCATTGCAGACACTTTTCTGAATTTGACCAAAAATAAGTCAAAACTGGAAATTCACTCTTACTGAAAAGCAACATCTAGCACCAACACTCTGCAAACAGGCTAGTGCATTGTAGCTATGAAATAAAAGTCATTATGAGGAATTCTTTCACTGTAATGTAAATGTTACAGTGAAAATACATTTCATATAAACATAATTTGTAAGAAATAAATTAATAGAAGCATAAATTAGTGCTAAATTAATTTTTAGATGAAAAGGTCACCAGAATAAAGCCTGTTTTTCCCATGGCTTTCTGTCTAGCATTCTCAGACCAGCCCCCTCCTTATCTTTTGCAGTTCACCCAACTTCCTCACTAGCCCACACAATACACTGGGCGCAGTGGGAATCTGGCTGCAGACTGCCCAGCTAATTGTCTGCTACATCTTGAAACACCTACCACACTGAGTACAGTCAGAATGCCTATAATGTTCTTTCTTGCCTGTAAAAGCTAATTTAAAGAAAACATACAACTGCAGTTTGAGCTTTTTGTTTTCTTGTCACTTCCTGATTAAATGGTCTAGTGTGTTCAAGAGCTACCAGGAGAGTGACAGACCAACCCAAGAAATCCCATTTCTCTAAAGAGCAGGCTAAAGCACACACCACAGCTGAGGGTAAGGGAAAATAAACAACTTTCATATTTAAATGCATGATTTAAATGATTATGTAGCAACCTCATTTCATTTGAAGTTTAATTCCAAAAGGTAAACTGAACACTGATGAGTAAATATATGCAACAAATTAAGCAATCCACTATCTGCTCCTGATCAGAGGAAAAGAAAAAAGAAATCTGCAACTGCAATAAGTTTCTTCTAATTTAAAACCTTTACCTGACTGAATTGAACACTTACAGACCTATTCAGACACTAACCCATTACTAAGTAAAAAACTGGTGTCCTTACTACTAAAGCACAACCACCTTTTTCTCCACCACACACAACTCAGATGAACTTAGTATTTTTTAAAGAAAATGCATGAGAAGTGAGGCTAAATTAACTTCAAAATCTATGTAACAAGAGGCTAGACAAGAAATCAAGACAAAATAGGCCTCTGAATTACAGGGTCTTCATGAGACTTCATGGCTCTGTGTAAGCCCTGCTAAGCAATAACATCTCTAGTTTATCAACCCTGGGTTGAGCACAAACCCAAAACACAGCTCCCTACTAGCCCCCGTGAAAAAAAAATAATAACTCTACCCCAACCCAAACCAGAACACCTTCCACCCACAAATTATTGAAAACTCAAACACAAATAAATTATTATTTTCAAAAATTGTGTCAGTGCAGTAGATTGGTCCCAATCCTAAGTCTGTAATTTTTTACTCATTTTACCCCAGCTAAGCACACAATGAAACCAAAGACTTACAATTTGCATAAACAGGTTCATCGCCACTGTGAGGCCACCTATGCCTGACAGCCGCCTTTAAACCATCAGCTTCATCTAGCACAAGAGATGAACAATCTAGAAAGATGCTATATTGCACACATACAACTGGCTGAAGTGGAAATGTATGAGACACTAGTGTCAGACCAGAAAGAGGAGCCAAAAGGGGAGAGAAGAAAAACCACGAGGGTGAGATGTCGCTTAACATCTCACTAAACCCATGCGTGCTCATTGGACATGGATCAGATGCGACATCTGGCTGGACTGAACTATGACTGGAGTACAGACGGACACTGCTCTCCAAACCCTCCAGGCATCAGCAACTCGATTTCCACACGCATTCTGAAAGGACAGGACATCAAAAGCTTGAATTAGCTTAGATCAGCCCATTAAAATTCAGATTTTGCATGCTTCCTCAGTATTCTCACCTCCCTTTCTCTTCTTTCTCTCTCCCTCTCCCATAACAACTTGTGTAACAACTCCATAACAACTTGCCTTTTGTCTTAAAATTAGAAGGCACTTATCCCAGTAGTCATTGCTGTAGAGGCAAGTGTGGTACAAGACTTAATCAAAGCATTTTTGCTTTTCTTTGCATGCTTCCCCCACAGCCACAGAAGTACCACTCCAGGTCAACTCAGACCACCTTCCCCTGGAGAGCAGCTGTTAAACTGCATGCAAGAAGTCTGACACTGCCTTGGCAAGTCAGATTCTTAAAAAATCATGTAGAAAGCAGATGTACAGTAACAAACTTGAAAGATGACAAACACCATGTGCAATCTTTCCAAACAACAGCAGAGCACAGCAATTACAAGAGACAAGCTGGATTTTTCAAATATTTGAGCTACTGGTAAAAACCCGACGTACCAGCTGTCCCCCAAACCTGCCTTTTGTCCTTTCACATCCCCAAAAAGGCACTGCAATTTACACACATCCTAAAAATATGTACCTGAATTTCATGGTTCTAAGTTCTTTACATAGTCACTAATACCACAAAACAAATTCCAGTTCATTAAACAGCCCCTCTACTTGTGAATGTTTACTTATTACGTTTTCTCAAAGACACTGTACATTCCCGTTTTTAAGCTCCTCAGAGGTTTCTTCTTATATCCTCTAGTAAAATATGACAAAGCTGAACATTTTAGCATGAAAAAGAGTTTACTATGCATCAATTCTAAATTCTCCCTGAATATAGTCTATTCTTTTCAGAGAGCTTTAGAGCTTTCCATTGATGAATCTCCCAGACCTCTATAAAAAGACAACACACCATAATTCTCCTCCTATGGAGAAGAAAAACGAGATGGACTGAATACACAGCTTGCCATGAGTAATGCACCAGATGGGATTCCATTCAAGATTAAGCACCTAAATTTGTATGACTACATCTATATGAGCTCAGCACAAGCCCAAAGAACAAACAAATCCCTGCATCTCTTGACAGATACAATAATGACATGGTGAGCTCAAACACCTCACGTGTAAGCTTTGATAGGCACTCATCTAAATTTCAGTGTCTGAATCTAGAAGTGCATTTCACCTCATCAAAACCAGAGAAATACTGTCGGTTTCTTCACCGCAAGCCACACAATCAAGTTACACTACGTCCTAATCACAGTCTCCATGTCTAGGGCATTTCAACATTTAAAACCTTCACAGACTGTTAAGTTTTCCCATATCTAATGTCCTAACAGTCAATTCAGCACACAATTTCCATCTCTGAATGGCACTCAATTTGGTAATATTGCCCATTTTCCTGTTCGAGTTTGTAATTCTACATAGCCTGCCATCACTCACCTTCAAGATTCATGTATGTGCTAAATTGGAATAGAAGGGAAAGCAGAAAGACGAAAGACCCCAAGCACCAGGTTTGGAGATGCTCTCCCATCCCCATTTTTTTCCCCCATGGAGGTGCCATTGTCACAGATCTCCATGTCCTCCAAAGGCTCTTCATCCTTCCCAAGACAAAAGAGCTACATGGAGTGAAAACACTACTATCCCTCTTATCCTAATGGAAGGAAAGGAATAAATGTGCCTTTAATGCATGCTCATTTCTGGTTTTTCCTTATCCCAGATGACTGAGAACCTGATGTTCATGAACCTTTCCTACTTGTCATCTCTGAATGTTATTTACTACCTGATCAGTAAGGACAAATTAAAAACAAATAAGCCATAACTAGCATATATTCTAGAAATTATTGAATTCAAGATTCATCTAGTATCAGTCATCTGTACTTTTAAAAGTTTTGTGGTTTTTTTTTAACTGGCTTCATTCTAACAAGAATCTGAATCGACATTTTGTATACTACAAAACAATATAGAATATTTAGTCATCAGTTATTGTTTAACAGTGCTCTCTAATACCCCAGAATTTTTTATCAAAAGCCATCCAAACAAGACTAATTTTTAATAGTCTCTTCTAGCTATTCGAGTTCTATCAAGTATGCCATTTCTTTCTCAGTCACATTACCATGTAACGAGTATCAAAACAAAATATGGTTTTACTAAACCACAATCATGCTTTAAGTACTAAGTACTTTACTTTCATTAGAGCTACCCCGATCTAAGGGACGGTGTATTTTTCAGTTAGGTTTTTTCATGTTTTACCTAATTTTTAATGCAATTCTCTTCATTTTGATAGGAGTTTGCTAACACAAGGGCAGGCTTTTGATACAAATATCACAAGGTCTAATAGAATTCTATTTCCTAAGGATAATTAAAAATCAAGAACATTTCTTATCCACAACAAACCACATCTTTCAACAATACATGTAAAGTGAAATGCCTAGGAAAGGTCCTCCTCGCTACAATTTAATATTTAGCCAATTCTAGCACCATCATTTTCACAGATCTTCCTCCTGATTGCCAGGTCTACATGAAAGGAATGACAGTCAAGTTTGGAACAACAGCACGTTTTTTTTCTCCTCAGTATCAGACCACCACTTCTGATCTTCCTCTCACATCATACCAATCTAAGTATTAGCGATGATGAAATGGGCACAGAAATCCCTAAAGCTATTCTGCTTCTTTAATAGAGCTCTTTAATGTCTGTTGCAATGAAATGTTTCTGAAGGTTCACCAACTTGGATGGTAGTTTTGCCTTCTTTTCTTTATTTGGCAGAGTTTTTGTGTGTGCTGAGATCTTCAGGGCAGATTTTATGGTCCACTGATACTATGAAGGAAAACAAGACATTAAGCAATGACAAGAGAAAGGACAACAGGGGAAGGGATGGTGATTAGCTTTGTTTATCTACAATCTAAAATTTTATGGATGTACATTTTCCTAGTCAACCTTCCACATCTCCAAAGAATGTGTAATAAGCAGAACAATAGCCACCTCTGCTAACGCAGTGGGCTTGCAACACAAAAGTTTGCAGAACCTTTAAAAGGCAAACATATTAATTCAGGAATTTCCACCAATTAAAAGGTTGGGAGAGAAAAAGGTAAACAGATCTTCACAGTAGTGAACACTTACAGGTACTTTAAATTAAGTTCTCAGTATTTCACATTAACTATAAATATGCATAGAAAAGATAATATTCACAAATGCTGGAAAGAAGAGGCCCTGAGGATGAGCCAATCTAAAATTAAGTAGCTATTCTCTCCTTGACACTACAGACTGTAATATAAAAGGCTTTAAAATATTATCAACAAATATGAAGTCAGAAATTGCCTGATTTTCTCTACACCTTCCAGGATGAGTATTTTGGGGCCTTTTCCCTTTTGTTCTACAACCCCATGTTTGCATTACCTGTCCACTGTAGCTCAAGATCATCTTTAGGCACCTGCCATTCTCTGATAGTGTCAAAGGTCTCATCAACTTCTGCTTAAAGAAGACTGAGGGACCACTTCAAAGTTACTGCATTAACTTTTTCCTCTCAACAGAACTGTACAGTTGCAAAGCCACAATCCCAAGAATAATTTTTCCCGTTCACAATATTTTTCACAGCAGTTCCTAAGAAATGAAAAGCTTACCATCCTGAAGTACAAACAGATTGCAAAGAAGTTTCATCTCCCGCTCCAAAATAAGGGATCACATACATGTCACCCAATTAAATGACTTCATCATTGTTCAAGGAAGAAATAACAGTATTTCACACTCTCTGCTAATGAAGCCACTTAACTGAAGGTTAACACCGATTTATCTCAATTTCCAAGTATGTAACTTTTCTGGCCCAACTGCAACACACCTATGGAATATAGAATGTATTTCCTGTATTAAGTTCTCACTGTTCAAATTAATGGACTTTGCCATTTATGCTCACGGCATTTTTTCCACTGTCCAATATGCAAAAATCTTTGCCAGTAAATTACACTGCATTTTTTTACTCCTGTCACTTAAATTTTTATACTTTTTAAACATGCTTTATCATTTTCATGAAAATACAGGAAAAGCATATACACAGAATATTTTTCATGTTGAAGTACATTTTTTTTTAAACACTAATATTTACTTAATTCCATCACCTCATTTCTTCACAGAATAAGTTTTTCCCAGAACATCTATGCATATCCCTCAACTTGTTTTACCCTCACTCATTTTTCTCATGCTTATCTTTACTCTGAAAACAGAGATCTGAAAGCTGAGATCTTGGGTTGCATCCCTTTATTCTGATTACCTTCTCCCTTAGAACAGCTTATGGTACTACAGTAGTAGTTTCAGACTCTAAGCATCTCATTTTCAAATAGCCTTCCTGAATCTGATTTCAGATTTCCATACCTTAAAATTCTCTTCGTTGAAAGAAACACAAAACAATGCAATACACTGTGGTACCACTGAACCTGTGTGTTAAGGTTTGAAATCCAATTTCTCCTTCACTGACACATTTTAGTCTTCCTTGACACACAATGTTACTCAGATATCCATTCAGAAACAGATTTGCTTACCTGAAATCTAACAGAAGTTCACAGAGTGCACAATACAATAGCTTGCTGTACTGAATCCTATCACTGCCAGCATCAGATCCACCCACCCTTTTCTACTCATTCTGTATCAGAATACAGATGATCCAGGGCACCTTCACATGTGACTAGAGTCTCTCGCTTCTAGACCACAAACCATAATCCTTTCTCTAACCAAAATTTTGTTCATTAAGATAAAACATTAATCACACTTTCTCTCAAAAGTCGCAAGGCTAAAGAGTACTAAAGAAATCCAACTGAGTAAACTGAAAGACATCCACACACAGTATACCTGTTGCTGTAAAAAAGAAAAATTCACAGTAAAAAAATAAAGTTCATGAAGAGCATTGAACTGAAAAACCCTGGAAAACATGTACAGAAGGTTTTTCACAAATAAGTAAATTTTAATCTGTTTTAACAGAATGCTATTACCTGACACTGTGTTTAATGGTAAAAGGTGGCCAGTCACATCAATGCAGCTGAATGGGGAAAAAGTTGGGTTTCTGCCTGTATGGCTCTAAGTCCAGGACTGACTACCATTAAATTTATTAATTGTTCTATATAAATCACATTTTCTCTTCTGCCTTCTCTCCATAGCCACATGAATGATCTTAGCACACAGGGAATCATGAGACCTCACATTGTTTCTTTCCGCTGAACAAACAGCAACCAGTTTAAAGTATCAACAAAAGATGCCGACACGTTAATCTTGTTCTTAGCGTGATGGCTGCTCATCCTGCTCATAGTCCCTTCCAGATGGCTCGGTGTGAAAGGGATGGTGGGATGGGGAACAAGGAATATTCCATGCTGTTCTGAACATCTGTTCCACTGCATTCATACATTTCAAAAAAACAATAAAAACCTTACTGCCACCATCAATTTTACTATTTCAACCTAATACTGCTAGACTAACACCAAATACAGTGTAAATGTTATGCATGCACATGAGAAAGGAAAAAATGTGTTTCCAAATCATGTAAGAGCACTTGTTTCATTTTTGCTATCTTAAGAACGGACTTGTTTCAATCACAAAGTACTTATGCTGCACTGAAAACACGGTTTTCTTTCATATGACCTTTCTGTATTATACCCCAAGAATTTATTATCATCCCTTCTCCTATTCAAGCAAACAGAATTGAACTGAGTCACCATTTGTTTCCCTTTGGTTTTATTATTTGTCTTTACTGCAAAGGTGCACACTATGCATTTGTTGGAGCTTGTTTATATTTTATTTGTCCAGTTTGGCACAGCAGCTAAAAACCACTTTGCTTGTGCATATAAAGAAATTGTGGTAGCCTTTTGTTTTTGAGGCAGAGTTGAAAGAAATGAAAATATAAATACCTTACTACAGTATACTGTCTACCTCTCAAGAGACATTTACCTTTTAAAAATACCACCTCTTTCTTGAAAAGAAGCACCCAGCCAGAACTAGGAGAACCTCAGAACAGAGTTAAGAAAGAGGAAGAAGCAGCACTTTGTCCTACAGCACAGGAAAGAAGATTTAGATTGATCAACCCTCCCCTTTTGTATCATCTTGACATGTGCGAGCCATACGGCTGCTGAATTATTCAGCTCTTTGTACTTGGAATACCCAATGATCATATGTAGGAAAATTTAGAAGTACTAAAACACTGACTGGAAAAGCAGCAGATTGTAAAACCTAATTTTGTTTTGACCTTTAGTACCCTAAATGGTAACATTCACTGAGAAGTATAAACCGGATGAAGTCAAAAGGAACAAAATTACAAAGCAGCAGAGAGCTAGTTATAACACCAAGCTAATTAGGTCAGGAACAGCCCTCCACTAGCAGGTCGAAATGTTTCCAGATGTCATCTGGGAACAGGCTTGGATCTTAATCAGATGTGAGCAGTTTGTTATGCAGACAGAGCCACACAGTTCTCACTTTCCACAGCAAAACTCAGCAGCCCAGACAGTTGAGAAAATGTCTATAGGCCACTATCTCAAAACCCAGAAGTATTCCCATGAACTGGCTAAGATGAATTAAGCCTTAAAAAGAAAATCCTGGTTCAAGTAATTTGCTGTGTACTGCAACATTAGTGATTCCCACCTGTTAAATACCTGCTACTTTTTCTAGCATAGTAATACCATAAAGCAACAAATAATAATTTAAAAAAAAAATTTAAATATTACAAAACCAAGAGAACTGCTATTTACTAAACACTGGTACTTAATTAACAATTAATCATACCAGGATATTTCCTATCTGAAAGAAATTTCTTTTTTCACTAACCACCTACGCCAGGATCTTTTTGGACTGCAGGCCAAAAAGCACCATTACAAACAAACTCCTTCATCTATCTGACAATTAGAATAACACAAAGAGTGGCTTTTCATGTTCCAATTTACAATAAACCACTGAAAAACTATATTAAGTATGATTATTTCAATAGTCTGTTGAATGATGGCATTAAACGCCTTGCAGTGCTTACTTTAAGCCTGTTTTGGTTATCTGATGCACATTCTTTTAAGAGTTTAAAGTTATAGACAGTCACATTTTACCTACACTACAGAAGTGGAAAAATTCTGTGACAAGAATCATTATCATATAATTTCTTTACTTCAGACAGTTTGGTGCTGGAACAACTCGAAATAGGATATTGAAAGTATGCAACTATAAACAAGCCTTTTCTTAGTGTTTTAGACCACAATAACGTATAAATAACTCCTGCAGACCATTTAAAGTACATTTGTCCCAGCCTTCCGCCTTCACAAACAGCAAGAGTTATCAGAAGCAAATGCCTTGATTATATAAAGAAAACTAAGTTGCAGCTAGGCTTGCTGACTTACATTGATCCCATTTAACAGAGCCTTACTGGATTTAAAGTGCTCGAAATAACTGTCTGGGTCACAGTCCATGTGATAAAGGCCACCTGGTGAGGCCTCAGGAGCCCTCCTGCAGGGACAACATGCCACTCAGATCCTCCAATGACCTCAAGCTAAACCAGAAGCAAATTCAGTAATTTGTTTCTCAGAACACCAATTAACCTTAAATTGGAAGGGAAAGTCAAAAAGGGATCAAGGATTCCATTTTATGGCAATACACATTGTTCCCCATTTCCCATATCTAATATTCACCATGAAAAACCTTTTAAAACAGGATTTTTCAGAAAAAAAAAATCTGTTCCTAAACTCTTTTATCTCCAGCAGTTGATCTAAAATGTCACATGGAAGTGTTACATTTTCACATAATTCAGTTAATCCAAATTTTAAAATGTCACAGGGAAGTGTCAAGTTTTCTTATAGTTCTTTTCCATACAAGAAACCCTCTGGATATCACATATGCATATACACACAAGTACAGTTTGTGTACATTCATGTTCTATATACACACATGTAACTCATACGCATTTATTATACACGACACACAGAAATGATGGAAAAGACCAATAATGTAGGACAAACAGCAAAAGAAAAAGCACTTAAGATTAATGTTGAATTGTCATGATACATTCTCCACCGCAATTCCTAACAAACCACCCCCACTCCCAGTTCTCACCAGGCAGAAGACACTTTACCACTGGGAAACAACTGCAATGATGCTTCTTCAGGCTACCATACTGTGTATCACAATTCTTAAAATACCTTGCAGTCAAAGCAACTTCAATATCCATCTGAACAGCCACACAACAGCAGCAGAAATTTCCTTGCATGTGTCAGGAAACACATGGACAGCCCACGAAGACTTTAATTACTACAAAATAAAGCTACATCCCTGGAGTTCCTCAAGGTGAAGCTTTACACCCACACCACAAACTTTCCTGCTTTTGACGCTCCTACCAACACTTGACTTTCCCTCAGAAACCTGGAAAAGGCAACTAGTCTATGTGGGGGGAAAACAGATTTATTTTGGGTGCTTTCATGGAAAAACTGAACTAAATATTTTGTGTCTAGATCCAACAGCTGAGTCTAAGTGAATTAACAAAAATTTCCAACTATTTTTATCCTGAGCCAAGTGTGCCATCTGTTCCCATGAAGTCCATCTTCTGGTAGCTACCGTACTACAGCATTATCACAAAGTGCCACGTGATCAAGGACTAGTGAATAAATCAAGAAAGATACTATGAGTGACATAAAGCAACACTCAAGACAGTCATAACAATTTTAAAAAATCCGAAGAAAAACAACACAGAAAAAGCAACCCACCACTCAAAAATGAAATCGCCACAAAGCGCAAGCAGCCTTAACAAGGCCCCTTGTTAATCCAGCTTTTTGTGTAGTGGTTATTTCACTCTGGTGCCTAAGGAAGGCTGAGTTCTGGTCAGAGACGTTCCCAAGGTGGGGATGCATTTCATATCTTTCCTACGTGTTATCTGCCTGTGCACAGTAACCTGAGCACTAAGGATGCTATTTTCCTCTTCTAGGTAATCTTCCTCACTGTCTTCCACACAGTCAACATCTTCAAGTTAGTCACAGAAACCATTCCTGTTTGACGCGTGAGAAATACGCAATGGGCAATTTTTCAGTTCATAAAATGAAATAGTAATAGTTACAGGTGGCACAGCAGAACATCCAGTTATCAGAAATACAAGAGCTCCCTGTACTCCAGCAACTGAATCACAAGCAAGTAACATAGGATCCAGCAGAAATCAGGATGGATCATAGTCCTTTTCCTGCCCTTATCAATACTGAAGACATTTTTCCAAAACTAACCTACATGGGCAGATATCCATTTGTACCTCTCACCAGAAACAGAATACTAAGAGAAATGAAACTGCAGTAAAAGACATAAATCAAACATACTTGATATATTTGTTATTGATATGTGGGGCACACTAAGATTGTAAGCAGCTACATCTCCCTAGATACAAAACACTACCTTCTCTCTTGATGTTTCTGGCTCTTTGGTGACAGATCCTCTCTCTTGCTAGGATCACAAATTCACATGTCAAGGTTCTGCCCACCATTACCTTCTTAATCATTCAACATATAATGCTGGCCTCAGATTTTTCTTTTTGCTGCTGTTCTGAGCTTTTAATAGCATTCTGGGTTGGGGTTTTGTGGGAGTTTTTTTGTTGGAATTTTTTTGGGGGGGTGTTAAAGTCAGTGTCAGGCAGTACTACAAGTAACATGCTTTGATACAGTAACCTTGGCATACAAAACCTCATTTTCAGCATTGAATTTTGTCCTTACACATACAGTAACTCCCATTGTGAGACAAATAAGCTACTATAAAACCATAGTGAGTCTCAGACAGAATTCAGCAGTTAGTCTTCTGTAAAAATCCCCTTTCAACACTTGAAGGCTGGAAAGAAAGTTGTGTTCCATGAAATTTGGCATTGTATCAACACATCTCCATGGAGCTAGCAGGATAGAAGTGCTCCAGAAACCAGCTTCAAGGAAAAAAAGCATTCTTACCATGTACAAATAATCACTAAAAAGACGCTTAAGCAACTTTTTCTCCTACCTAAAAATCGTTGAATCACAGCTAAGATTACTGGGGATGCAGAGGTTATCAGTGATAACACTAAATGTTTTTAATCTGCTTTATTCCTGTATTTCAAATCAGTGCACTAAAATACCCCTTGTGGAACCTTTTGTCTGTCTTTCTTCAAGACATGTATGTCTTAGCTTTTTTTAAGGGTCTATGAAATTTCAGAACCTAACAATGAGTATTTGAAAGCATCACACTGATTTATACCTGTGTCTGTAATTCTCCTCTTTTAGTCAATGCCAAGTGTGGGTGAATGCTAAATATGAGCTGGGAGGAAAATAGTCTTACATAGTATAATAAAAGCACCAACCATCAAAATACATCAACTCCACAATAAAGAATAGCATGATCCATCAGGTTTTTCACCTGTGAGCCTCTGGGGATGTTCAAAGACTTCAGAGACTGCATTAGCAAGTTGTGTGGTACAATAGGAGCATAAGTACCTTCAGAGCATAATAGCTGCTGGTGATGATCCTGAGTCCATCTTGCATACACTTCTTTTGGTAGGGAAACAGGAATATTTGTTCCACACTAGTGCTCTCCCAGTCTATGGCCTGTCAGATGCTGACACCATCACAGACATTGGTTTTAGACTCATCTGAAAGAGTTCATATACTTTACATCTGGGGAATTTGCATCATAAAATATAATCCTGGATCCAAACCAAACCTACAGCATAATACATCCTACAATGTTGTTTCAGCATGCTTCGATTTGCTATATAAAGGCTGAAAAAGAGCAGTTTTATTTTGTTTTAATTTTGTCAGGACAAGATGGGAGAAGAGAGGCAAATACAGGTTAAAAAGAAAAAGAATCATCTTAATGCTGAAAATATGTCACAGTATTTTTTAATTATGCTTCCCTCCAATACTTACAGATGAAGGCTCCTTGGAAAAAGAGGGAATAACAACAAAAAGTATGTACAGGAGTCAGAGCTTCCTTGATCCCCTCACTCCCTATAATGCACTCAGCCACCCAATCCTTGGTGAAGGATCTCATCTTCCTTACTAACTAGCAGTCAAACACACAGCAAAATCCTGGCAATATAGCCACCTAAAACCACTGAAAGAGGAAAACTGCCTAAACCTAGCAAGGCTGCAACTGCCAAGGAGCATCACAAAGCCTGTTACAGTAAGGTTACCTAACACCTGCGTTCCTACAATATCTGTGCACCCTGACATTAAATTTACTCTCCAAATGTGAGAAAGGCAAGAAGCAGCACCTCAATTATACCACTGAGACACAAAAAGCCACTCGTGTGCTGGTCAGCATCATCAAAGCCTGTAGAAGGATCAGAAATTGGACCTAGATCACATCAGTACTTAGCAACAAACCACAAGATGAGTTATGTTTCCTCCTCAGAAGCAAAACCCAGTCATTGCCCTAAGATCTGCTCCACTTAAAGTTGTGCTTTTTAAGACAGCTGTAAGCCAACCACTCCTTGTTTTAATTAAAGGAATTCTTTTTCCCATTCCTGTTTCAACATTTGTGCTATTATAGCTGCCGCTCCTGGCTGAGCTGCTTCTCGTGCTGGAATCAGATTGGAAGTCAGCAAAAATCTAATCCACAGGAAAGAAGTCAAAGCAGTTTACAGCATTACTACCCTTGTATCTGAGAGCACGGAAGTGACAGTGAGAGCATTCAATCTGCTTCAGGACAAAAGAAAAAGCACCCAACAAACAAAGCAATTCAAGACAAATTCCCATTTCATACCCAGTTACAGTGTTTAGCTGTGCAGGTGAACAGCAAGCTAAGCACAAGCAACCAGATAACAAGACCTGAAAGACTAGCAACTGCTTCCTACAAGAAATGGCACCAGTATTGTAATATCAGAAGAATTTTAGTTGAGTCATAGAATACGCTGAGTTGGAAGGGACCCATGAGGATAGTCCAGTCCAGCTTCTGACCACACAGGGCAACCCAAAAGTTAATCCAGGTACTTAAGAATGTTGTCCAAATGCTTCTTGAACTCTGACAGGTTTGGGGTCACTTCCCTGCAGAGCCTGCTCCAGTGCTTGACCACCACTCTCAGTGAACAACTTTTCCCTAACATCCAATCTAAACTTCCCTGATGCAGTTTTATGTCATTCCCTTGTGTCTTGTCACTGGACACCTGACACAGGCTGGACCAGCATCTCCCTTTCCACCTGCCTCCCATGGAAGTTGTAGACAGGAATAAGGTACCCTCTTCCCCAGGCTTACACGTAGTGTCTTCAGCTGCTCCTCATAAGTTATTCTCTCTAGTCCCAGTCCATCTTATTGGTAGGAACAGAAACCAATACTAAAGAGCTCAGAGCTCTTGCAATTTTCAGTCACTTTCTGCTGCCACATTTCCCAAAATCACATAGGCATCCCAGCAAACTCTGAGTAGGTCAACAAAAACTTTACTGAACAGAAGAAAACAGACATCCCATGCGTGCATTACAAATTCTGCTTATCTTTTTAGCCACGTAAGTAGTCTATGTCTGTACACTTTCCATCTCTTTCTGAAAACCATAATTTTAGTGAATGCTAATCTGGTATACATTGATTTCTGTGGTTTGTTTACAAAAAGCAACAAGCAGCATATCAATATTTAAGACTGAATTTCCTTTTAAAGAATGAAATATTAAATATGTACTTTTTTAAATGAATACACAGTACTCTGAAACAGGAGCGTGGATAGCAGCTCAAGACAAAAACTGGTATCCTCTTCTCAGGAACAAGAAGTCACTTATCTGATGAAAGGTACCATCACATCTCAAGAAAAGTAGTTGCCCTTAGCTCCCGGTAAATTGTGAAGCTTTTTTCTTTTCCAAGAGACTAAGAATCAAGGACAAACCATTAAAAAAAATTAAGGAACCATTCCCTCTACATTTTCAATCTAAAATCCAAATTTAATCCAAATTGATCTTGTAATTCATAAAAAACAGAACATTTCTTTACCTGTTTACCATTAATCACCAGCCATAAAATGTATACAAGTAGACTGCATGTTGAACTGATCACATTTGTATTTCCCAATTGCATTTATCAGCATTCCACAGCCAAACACCTGAAGCTGCTCAGTTTTATACTGATGAGAAGATGCCCTGCCCACATTTTAGAGCCACAGTCCAACCTTCTCCTCCCTACTGACAGGGCTTTATCTGCTCCTTCACTACCATTGCTTCGTCTGTACTCTCCACTCCAGCTGCCAACACAGCAACCAAAATTTTTGTCCTTCACATGCCTTACAGCTGCTTTCCTCTACTAACTTGGACTCTGCTCGCCACACCTCGCTTCTGCAATGTCATGCCTCACTCTTACTTTGGAAGCTGCCAGCTGGTCCAACAAGAGTTGGAGGCATTGGTAACTAAGAGGAGAGATATAAACTAATCCTTCAGACTACGCTTTCTGCAGTTTTACAATCCAGTGTTGGCCAACAAGCCCTATTTGGTACAAAACATTTATCTTTATTATTATTATTAAAACTGTTTACTATTCAGAGACAGATTTTAAAGACTGTTTCTTACTCTCAGAAGAAAGAGTCCAGTAACTAAAACAATGCTGACAGGCTACACAAGGCAGCTATCTGCCAAGACTCAGTGTCCTATTTTTTAATTACAAGGAGCCATTAATGAATGACTCTTTTTAACTGTTTTAATGCATAGCTTAGGCTACCTTGTAGCTGCAACCAGATAATTTAAGGGCAGTCTGTTTTATCTTGAAGGCTCTTCTCAGTGGTGCCAAGCAACGGGATAAGAGGCCATCGGGCAGAAACTGACGCACAGGAAGTTCCAGCTGAACATGAGGAAGAACTTCTGCACTGTGCAGTGACCGCACACTGGAGCAGGCTGTCCAGAGAGGGTGTGGAGTTCTCCCTCACTGGAGATATTCAAGAACCATCTGGACACAATCCTGTGCCACGTGCTCCAGGATGGCCCTGCTTGAGCAGGGAGGCTGGAGTAGATGCCCCACTGTGGTCCCTTCCAACCTGACCCATTCTGTGAAATACACAAACTGCACACAAAAAATGAGGAAGCTTTAAAAGTTAATGTTTTATTTACAAGCAGAAGTATAAGACTGCAATGAGTATTGATGAAGTAGACTTTAATTTTATTCCTAAATTTAAAAAAGAAAGGGCAGCCATCTAGATCCTGATGATCACTGCAGTCTCCTGTAAACTTAAAGAAAGCAGCTTGAAATCAATTAGGGCACCTATTCCTAAAGGAAAAAAACCCCAGCTGATTATTTTCCCCCCTTCAGTTCCACAAGGGTTAGTACTGAACTTTGCCATGAGTTTGATTCAAAACATTTTGCATACTGGACCAAAACACTTTCAATATTACCTATCACTAAATTGCTTTGAACAAAAGTATTTCCTAGCTGTCCATTCTTAACACTGGTAAGTAGATTTTGGACCTAAACATGTTGAACTGAAAACAATGGGGAGGAGTGGCGGGGGTGGAGTTAAATCCTGGTCTGTTAATGTTCAGGATGCTTTTGTTTTTCTTTAAAACATACAACAGAAACAAAGATAGATGCAGAATTCTGAAGTGAACCTAATCTAAGCTTGCCTCCCTCACAGCAGTGCTGTTGCTGTTATACCAGTGATAAAATCTTCTCCTGTGAAATGCAATTATTAGTTTAAAACCCATTGAGGTGATGAGATCCCACAATCCAAGAGGAATAGATTTCTTAACTACAGCTGTGACCATCTGGCTGATAAACAGAAAAGGGACTGCTACTGCCATCTCTGTGATGAGGCTCCAGTGGGCAATGCTGTGGTTGTTGGCATCCTTCCTGAGGTTGAGAATCACATCAAACCAAGCAAAACCTGTTGTGACTGAAGACCATTTTTATGGACTGACAGGGAAACTGTAGGCACTAACACATTGACTCCAACTCTCAAAGACTGTAATTTAAAGTTACCTGTGATTATGTGGATCTTTCATTCACCCCACCAAATTATGTAACAAAACTATCAATACTTACATTGCTCTTAACTACACTTTAAAATAATCAATGTAATCTACACATAGACTACATGCACATATGGAAAAAATCAAGCCATTAGAGACTAATCTACACACAGTTCAAAAAGTAATTTAACTACATCAGTTAAATTTAGAAACTGATTTATTTAATCATTGCACAGACAACCAAGATTTAAACCTCATCTTCAAGCAGAGCCCTGTGCACTAGCTGCATAATTCAGAGGGAAGTTATTATGATGCCAATCACAGAAGAGTTCAGAGAAGAGGCCAATGACTGCATTTATTTGCAGAAATGAAAATTTCCCAGTGTCAGTGATAACAAAGAATGTATCTATATGTGATGAGCACGCTAAGGCTCTCACGGTGCAGAGACCAGCTTTAATACACAAAGAGAAGAAATTTGTTTACATCAAACCCATTTTGCCAGGCTGCAATATAATTCAACACCATGCAGTCAAGCCCAAAATGTAAATAAGTGCATACTGAAGAGTTTAATCCCAGACAGGCAAGAGTTAAGCCCAAATATCCAGCATCTCCTGACATCAAAATCAGACAGAAAACAAGAAAAGCTCCTAGAAAATGCACGTACCTCAAGATGGAAATCTGTGATCACTTCTCTTTCATGCTGTAAGTTAGTCTCTCCCACAACCACTTCCACCTCATTTTGGCTTTACCATTTGGAATGCAAGAATTCTGCAATACTTTCTGCCTTTCTCCTAAGTCTTTTCCATCCCCGGGAAGCCATTGGGAAAACACTGTCCTACTACTCCCCCCATCCACTGCTATGCAGTTAGTGATCTGCAGGTTCTGGCTGGTCAAGTAGTCCAAAAACCTTCCACCATTCTCCAGAGACTATTTCTCTCCTGCCCAACCTACTTTTCACATTCACTCTGCTGCATTCTTAAAATCTTCCTTCCTTCAGGGAACTATTCTTAATGGTTTGTTTTAAATCAAAAATTTAAGTTACTAAATAATTCTATAATTTAGCAGCCATGAAAATTAAAGGATACAGGTTACATGACTGAAGACTCAGATAGTACAGGCAAAAGTCTTGGCATATAAATTTGGTTTAACCCTGACTAAAAGTATCCCAGTTGCTTTCCCAGTAAAAGTATTTCTAAAGACTGTAAGAGTATTCACAGCACACAGCAATCACAAACACACTTTTAACACTTTTTTTCAAGATGTGTAACTGAATATGCAATATTTGATCTGGCAAACTAAGTTTAGAGGTGTATTTCTTAGAATTGCTTGTATGTGATGACAAAAGAATTCTTCTGGTAGTCTACTGAATTGACAGCTGGGGCTAGTAAGCATCAGAGGCTGTTTTCAAGCCCTGAATCTGGTATTTAATTTCCCACTGCATGCTAATTTTCTGTGGAAGACACTTTTGTGCTGTAGTGTTGTAGGTTTATAACAGAAGTTTAGAAAAGCTAGTGCATGGTACTCACACAGGATGGTATTTTAAGCAATCCACAACTTTTACAAACATTTAATACAGTATATTTATCAACGTGACAACTTTTGGGGGCACTTATATTAGCAAAACACAGTAGGAAATCCAGAGAAGAAAGACAAGGCGCAACTACAATCCAAGTGACAAAATGAGTGACTTAATTTCAAATTCAAATGCCTCACTGTGCATGCAGAACAGGTGAATTATGCTGTTTAAATTTTTCATTATGACTTTTAAGTGAAATTCTTTGACTAGAAATCTTAAAATATATTACATTTCTATAGAAATCAACCATTATTTTAAGTACAAGTTTCTCGTTTTATTGATCAGGTAGTTTCCAAATTATATGTTCAGTTAGAATGTTTGTGATACATGAATGATCAATGTTCAACCAAAATTAGACTTCATTTACTAGAATTAGGTTGTTTTTTGGGTTTTTTTTTTTAATTTAAAGGCTGAGACTATTTTCAGGTATGTTCAGCACTGTCTTTATATACCCTTCAGTTACATTAAACTCCAGACTAGTTAAACACTAGACACTTCAATTAAACTCTACATGAAAGTTTGGCTTAAACTGCACAAAGAAACAAAGTATTTGATAAAACTACACTGAGAATGAACAGCAAATATCTCAAAATAATTTTTGACATTTTATTAATAAATATAACCTAGGTAAAATATTCCAAAACCAAGGTTCTTATTCTTGTAATAACTAATTTCTATAGCTTCTCACGAATAAAAGCAATGATGCTTCCATGCAGCATGAAATGCAACTCAAATATAACAGTGCTGTAACATTCACTGCTTCGTTAAATAATAAGCAATACACTAAACCAATAATCTAGTAGTGAAGCATATTTTCAATCTTGGATATGTCCATTTGGTTTACCCTTGTTTTTGCAGACTACTTACTTTCCCTGACACAGTTCCTCCCCTTTTGACATCTAGAGCAAGAGATCTTTTTTCCAAACGATTTCAGTACTTAACTATCAAGTTACCTTTCCATTTAATGGGTAATGCAAGAGGGGTAAAGGGGGAAAGAGTGGGTTTTCTTTCACCCTTCTCCTTCAAAGGCAGTTGCCATAACTCTTCCATTCCTGTGTGCTCCACATTTCTTCCTGATTCCTTCACTCCTCAAAACAGTCTTCTAGTTGACATTGTGAATGCTCACATTTTCCAGAATAATTCTTTTTCCTAACTTAAAGTGCAATCTTTTTCAGAACATATATGCTGATAAGCATCTTGAGAATCATCAACTATATACTCAGAACTCAAAATTAAAATAAGCATAGTAACTTTCAGCTGAGGGGAAAAGTGTGGTAACAGATCATAGCCAGGGTTATAGACAGAGTCAGCTCTAGGACACAGGAGGACAGTATCCTAAACAACAGTCTCCTAAAGCACTGCTGCATACTTTACTGGTTTTCAGAGACCTTGAAGCAAGGCAGTGCTTTCTGCCAAAGGCAGTGCTGTGGTGTGCAATGTAGGAAGAAAACAGTCTCACCTACAAGTACCTAATACTACTTTTAACCTCACCCTCTCAGAAGGAAGAGCAACAAACTCGCTTTTCAGCTCCTTCCCCTGCTCAAAAGCTTTCTCTTTCCCACTGCAGAAGCCAACAAGCTGCAGCTCCCTAGAAATATCCATATACACACACTTACCACCTTTGCTTATTGTATCATCTGCACTTCGGCAGCAGACCTTCACTAGCACCTCCCCAGGTGTGTCCCACCTCTTATGTCACACGGGGAAGCGCTACTCTTCAGCAACACAACAGAGAGTCCTCATCTAAAAGGTGCCTGGTGCTGAGAGTGGCAGCTGAGAAAGATTGGGGGCAGTGGAGTATTTCCCCACACAGCTAGTTTAATATCAATAAATATAAATCTTTTATTATCCGTTGCACTTTGAGGCAAACAAACATTCAACCTCAGCAGATTTAGTTTAAATCTCTTAGACAATACATCAACAAAGTACAGATTATACAGGGTAAAAGTAATTAACAGATGCAAATTTATAAATCCAATATCTCATGAACAACCATGAATAAAGGAAATTTATTTTGGTTTTCTACACAGTAAGATTAGTATTTAAATGCTACCAGTCTCCTGGATTAGCAATGCTTCTGACATTTGTTTCAGGGCCTAAAACAGCACATCTTCAACATCACAAAAATATAAACCTCCTTCGCAAGGCTAACTCAAAACCTTCTGGACAAGTTTCCAAAATTCATCACTGGTCTTCAGTTCCAGGGACTTATCAGAGTCTTCAAAGCTATTTGTAATAGAGTCACACAAATGCAAAGTAACTGACAAGGAAAGTTCTGTAAGAGCTCTCTTGAACAACTTACCATTTAAAAAGGAGTATCAGAATATCCGTACTGTTTACACGTTTGAGCAGACAGCTGTTCTCCAACTTCCTAGCACACTCAGGTGGCTTTTTCTGCAAACAAAGACGAATTTAACTTAGTCTTTCAGTAACAGAATAATTAAAATCCTGCATTAAAAATACGTTTTGGTTCAGTGATCAGCTGAAAAAAAACTTAGTAAAATATGCATGAGTAGAATGCAGACAGTTTTAACTGTTTTGCGCTAAATATTTCATGTTACAGCTTAATTTTTTTCAAGGTAGCAAAATAGCTGATGTTATTTTATAATCAATTTTTAAATAGAAATATCTGCAGAGAATGTAACATTTACGCACTTGAAAACTGTGGGGATAGAAAAATTATATAATGGCCTACCATAAAGCACAATAAAACAGCAGGTTTAAGTCCCTCTGAGATTCTTCACAGCAAATTAAATATTACTAAACACAAACCCACTAAAACAGACTACAAAAAAGCAATGAGAACCTCTTGCAAAAATTAAGATGCTTCCATGAAAATATTACCGTTCCTAGCATCAAGAGAACATCTGACTTATAGATTAACATTTAGTCATACACTAAATTTTTATGAATTAACACTTTTTGTGGTTAAGATATAAACGCCCTTTCTGCAAGAACTGTATAAAAATGGTCTCTAAAATAGACCACTTGTCCTGCTTGCTCACCGTCGCCCCCTGCCTTGCTCACTTTCCTTCATTCTCCCTCAGAATATTAGAACTTTAATGTGCCCAAACCTTGATTCCAGTAAGCACTGGTGCAGTAGCCACCTATTCCAAATAAAATATTGTCCTCTAGTTAACTTGCTAGCAAAATCTACCAGTTTGTCACGGTCTTGGTCCTCACATAAGTGTTTATGTGCTTAGAGAAAAAAATTTGAAGAGACACGTTACAAAGGCTCACATACATATCATTAGTTCACGTTCTCATTACCAGGATAGGTGTACTATATGGGGGAAGTGCCTTCCAAACACAGCTTCACAATCCCAACTAAATTATGTCTGACAGGATCCTATTAGCCTAAGTTAACATAAGATGGACACGGACCTGCTGAAGGGATGCCAGGAGGGCCCCAATGATTATCAGAGGGGCTAGAGCACCTTGTCCTATGAAGACAGGAACCTGGAGAAGAGAAGGTTCCAGGAAGACCTTATAGCAACTTCCAGAATCAAGAGGAGACCAACAAGAGAGCTGGAGATGGACTTTTTACAAGGACATGTAATGAAAAGACAAGGGGGATTGGCTTTAAACTGAAAGAGGGTTAGTTTAGGTTATATATTGAAAAGAAATTCTTCACTGTGAGAGTGGTGAGACACTGGAATGAGTTGCCCAGAGAAGTTATGGAAGTGTTCAAGGCCAGGCTGGATGGGGCTTTGAGCAGCCTGGTCTAGTGGAAGGTGTTCTGCCCATGGCAATAGCATTGGAACCAGATGTTCTTCAAGATTCCTTCCAAGTCAGTCTACTCTGTGATTCTGTAAGTGACTTCAACCAGCAGTGATTTATAAGTATGCTTGTGGTTCAGAAAACAGTAAATCTGTTTAGATTACTAATCTTTTGAGCAAATAGCACTACATTAAAAACATTACAGAACAGACATCATAGAGCACTTGTAGTACAAGGTGACTGGAACTTTATACAGATCTTAAACTCTCTAGTACTATCACAGTGGCTGAGAACTTATTTACACATTACATTATCCTCAGCAGCAAAGGCAGCTTATGAAGTTCTCAGTTCCCCACATTAGCTACACATTTTTGCCCACACACTTTACCACTTCCATCATTTACATCTACACACCGTCTGCAGCACTGCACTACATAAACAGGATCCCTGAATCCATCCTGTGATGAAAGAACTCCTCACTCAGATCAACAATATATGACCTATACAGGGATGGAAAGAAAGCTGAGAATTACCACACAGTGAGGACAACTCTCAGCTTTCACAGTGAAATAAAATCAACTATCCTGACATGTATTTCAGTAAAAATCAAGATGTGGTCAATGTCAAGCAGTTTTAGATCTTTTTTTCTGTAACCAGATTGATTTTTTTTTTTTCAGTAGAACATTGAAAAAGACCCAGGATAAGACAGAGAAAAAGTGCTGGACTCCCTAACTATGTGCTCCCATTTGTTTGCATTTAAGATTCATAGCTATGATGAAAACGCAACACGAGATACAGAAAGGAACATATGTTTTGGGACACTGCTAACAGTCCAGCAATACCTATCTACTGCCACAACTGTGAAAACTGACACATTCCCTTTTGAATGGATTCTTTCTTTCCCATTAAATCCCCAAGAGGGAAAAAAAAAAAAACACGACAAAAGCCATTATAAAAAGATAAAAGATTCTTACCCATTATCAAGTACATCACTGACTCCTCTGCCAAGTGCCCCATTTGATGCATTCACTAAGTTACAGAAAGTACTACACAGTTTCAACAGGATAAGAATTTAGACATGCAGAATGTGTAATATTGACTTCTGGCAAGAAATTTATATCCAACTGAATTTTGTTTAAAATCTATGTTTTAAAGCTTTCTAAACAGAACTAGAAAAGAGGGCATTGTAGGCAAGCAATTTGAAGAACAAGCTATATGGCACACAGAGGATTACTCCAGAAATCCACAGGAAAACAACCATAAAGGATTTAATGCAAGACATAACTTTTACACAGATTGAGGATTAAAAGTATCCAAATGGCAGGTCATCATGAAAATGGTGAAAAAAAGATTTTATTTTGAAGTCTGCTTTCTGGGGTGGGGGGAGGGTTTTTAAAACATGCTTTCATATATGGAGATCCAAAGCACAATAGTTTGAATTCGAATGACTGCTTTATCAATGCATACACACAAAAAAGGAAGTGGTTTAAAACCTCAATACTGGTTTGCCTTGTAAATTCATGCATGTATTCAATCTTAAAAGCATGAAACTCAATCTTGGAAACTACTGTAACTCTGCAACACGCATTGGAAAACCCAGACAGGTTCTGAAGTCTTCAAAGACTAGAACCACACATCAATTATTGATTAGGTCCCCCTTGATCTTAAGCACTTCTACAGTGGGATGGGGGCTTTTCTGTAAAAGAGCCATACAATCAATTACTTAAAACTAAGGGGCCTCTCAGTAGCACATCCTAAGGAGCCTTCATGAGGTTGATCAAGACAACTCAAAAGTTTCTTATCTTTAAACTCGACTTGTTCCATACCCCAGTCTTAAATTTGGACACAGAACAGGAGCAGCACAAAGAGACAGCAGCTCATGTTTTCCAGGTGGTCTTTAATTAAAGATTCTCTTGCTGTTGTCTAGTCTGAACTCTGAGTCTCCATAGCATCCAGAAATGCAGAATTAGTTGGGATAAAAACTGTACTTGGAGTGCATAGAGCAATCTGCCCTTTGACAAGCCCTCAAGGGACAATTTCCCACTCTGCATCTTCTTGAGAACCACTCTGACAGTTAGACTTAGTCACAGCACCCAGTGTGTCCTTTGCCATGAATTCCTTTCAAGGAATGAACAAGTTCAAGCTCTTCAAGTTTTTCTTTAAAGCACAGGCAGATAAATTAAAAATACCCAATCTGTGTGGAGTACCTGGTGTCTCTTTTATTCCTTTTCACTCACTGGATTATGGTACAAATATTCACTACTTGACTGAGTATAGCAGTCCTTCAGTACTGGACAGAGGAAACCCATCTAAACAGCAGGCTCGCAAAATCCTAAACATCCTGTGGAATTTATCTGAGGTTAAACACTTGGATCTTCAGAGATTTTGCAATCTACAAAAGCCAGCCCATCAAGTCTACGAGCCAGCCAGTAACAGCAGTGATTTGTCAGACATTCTTTGCTGGTAAGAAGCATGACCATCCCTACATCTATCACCTCTTTGGTGTCTCAACAAGAGGCTTGCCCAGGACTACACTGTTCTTAATGGTCAGCACTGACTTCAGTGCAAATGAAGCCAAACAAAGATTATACAACAAATTACTAGTACCAACCACAAGAGACAGGAAGTAGCTCTCTTATCTTTGATCCAAAAAGAAAGGGTTCTTCCACCACCAGGAAAGAAAAAAGGCCAATACCTCTGAGAAGGAACAGATTTCAGATGGGAAATCAATATCAAAATGTTTTCAAACACTTGGAAAGGTTTGCTGGCAGCATTCACCATCCCTAAATCCGTCACAGATAAAAATCCTAATATCACAGTACAAGTCTTCTGTACAATCAGCCTGCTCCGTCTCCCAATACAGCCCTGCACTCTTCTCCAGAAGTACAGTGTACACTTCTTTACAAAATAGCAGAGAGCTCCCTCCTAGCTCCCCTCCCAGCCCGTAGAGAGGTCTCCCTAATGCTTCACTAAAGGAATTCTGATGGCTTTACTCAAGTGGATCCCCACTCTCACGTAACAACACTAAAAATGGGTCATCCTCAGCAGACAGCATCTCTGTAACTTCAATTGTTACCCACCCAGCATTACATAGCACAGTTTTTCAATTACTAATATTTAAGAATATGCTTCTTAAAATAGAAAGGTCCCTTAAATTCCACTTTCTGGAGCATTCAACCTCACTTCTTGTTGTTAGCAGACAGTGCTAAAAAGCATGAACATCTAGACAGATGCTTTGTGTAAGTACTCCAGACAGAAAACCTGTGGATTCATTAAGGGCATTAGTCCAAGGCTAGGTGATGGGACTTTCAAGTTAAATGCCTCAATAAAATACCTAAATTTGGTGACAAAATCAATACAAAAATATTGTCAGATAATTAACAGCCAACATTCAAAGCAAATACCAGATTTCACCTTGTGCTGGACAAAACTGAAGATTTTCTTTACTCACACTTCTCCAGAAATAGCAGAGGGTCATGCAGTTTGTACCCCACAGTTTCGAAACATTAGAGAGAAGTGGCAGAGGAAGGGAGGCATGAATCAGCACAGGCCACAGAACCCTGCTGAAAAGCATTAGCTAAAAATACCATATACACACTCACATAAACCACTAAAATGAGACACCTCAAGATTCTTAAATGAAATCTAGTAGGCTTCAGAATGTCCAGGGAAAAAAAAGGGAAATTAAACAGAACTGATGTGATTTTTAAAAAGGGGAAAAAATATCACATCTATAAAGAAGTGCAACAGGGAAGGAAGCAGCACCAAGGTCCTACTGAACAACTCAGCACTGCTGTAGCTGACAGCCAACTTCAATTCCGTGGAATCACAATTATGCAGATGGTCACAGCCTGGATCAAGCAAGCAGCTGCTCTCTCTAGCACACCCCATTCAGGGCCAAGACATATTTTTACATCTGGATCTAGCTGAAAAAAAACACTCACATCACTCCATGGCTAATTCCCCTATAGCTTGGTGGTGAAAGAGAAATGAAAAAACATAAGAGCACTCAGACTTAATGTTTGGAGAATAGAAGGCACATCCTTCACCCTAGCAGACAGAAAGGTACTTTGTGGTATAGAGCTGGGTACATGGAAAAAATTTCACCTTCGCTGTTATTATGTCCTCCTAAGAGGCCACATCCTTTGTTAAAAAACCACAACTGAGATATGAAGCTTGCTTCTATTGGGAACTGCTTTATGATCCTTTAAATGGCTTTTTAAAGTACATAAATAGCAAGAGGTCTAAAAAAAACATTGGACTTGTGGGAGATGATTAAGTGACTACTAGGGGTGAATTAAAAACAATAGCATTCAGTGCTTTTTTCATAGAATTACAGAATGGCTTAGGTTGGAAGTGATTCTAATGATCATCTTGTTCCAACCCCCTTGCCATGGGCAGACACCTTCCACTAGACCAGGGTGCTCAGAGCCACATCCAACCTGGCCTTGAACACTTCCAGGGATGGGGAGTCCACAACACCTCCGGGCAACCTGTTCCAGTGGCTCACCTCCCTCTGAGTAAAGAATTCCTTTGTATCTACCCTCTTTCAGTATAAAGCCATTACCTCTTGTCCTGACACAGAAAGCCGCCTCTTCCCAGGCTAAATAGCCCCAGCTCCCTGAGCCTCTCTTCACAGGAGATGTGCTACACCCCTCTGATTATTTGCATGGCCTTCCTCTGGACTCCCTCCAACATCTCCTCATCCTTCTCAGCCTGGGGGCCTCAGAGCTGGCTGCAGCACTGCAGGTGGAATCTCACAGGAACAAAGCAGAAGCGGAAAATAACCTCCCTCAACCTGCTGGAAAGGTTGCCTCAGTCGTAATACTGATAGACCTGGGGCTGCCCAGTCCCCTGACTTGGAAGACCATGAGTGTGGGAACAATGACTTTCCATTTGTGGACACTGAAATTGTAAGGGACCAGCTGCATCAGCTGAATAGTCACAATTCCATGGAGCATGATGGGATTCACCCCAGAGTTCTGAAGGAGCCAATGGATACTTCGGCAGCACGCCTGTCCATCATCTACCAAAGGTTTTTGGAGTCGAGAGAGGTCCCTGCTGATCAGGAGCTAGTTTTATTCAAATTTACAAGAAGGGTATGAAGAAAGACCCAGAAAACTACCGACCTGTTCATGTAGCCTCAGTTCTTGGAAAAATTATGGAGGAAAAGATTATACTGGGTAATACTGAAAGACATCTAAAGAATAATGCAATTATCAGGCACAGTCAATATGGGTTCACAAAAAGAAAGTCCTAACTAATAAACTAATTTGGTAACTTTTTCTGATAAGGTCACATCTAGTGGATGAAGGCAAGGCAGTAGATGCAGTTTTTCTGGATTTTTAGGAAGGCTTTTGATACTGTCTCTCACAGCATCCTTCTGGACAAGTTGTCCAGCTGCAAGATGAGTGGGTTCATGGTATGCTGGCTAAAGGGCAGAGCTCAAAGGGTTATAGTGAATGGGGCTACATCCAGCTGGTGACCAGTCCCCAGTGGTGCTCCTCAGGGATCAGCTCTAGGGCCAGTCCTGTTCCTGTACTTATCACTGATCTGGATGCAGGAGTGCAGTGCACTGCTACTGAGTTTGCTGCTGATACCAAACTGGGAGGTGCTTTTG
The DNA here is from genome assembly GCA_013399195.1 of Dicrurus megarhynchus. Lineage (NCBI taxonomy): Eukaryota > Metazoa > Chordata > Aves > Passeriformes > Dicruridae > Dicrurus > Dicrurus megarhynchus. The sequence continues at coordinate 1,433,981 of VXAD01010129.1, forward strand.
GCTTTCTTGAGGGACAGGGGGCTTTGCAAAGGGATCTACATTGATTGGAACATTGGGCTATGATTTACAGCATGACATTTAACAAGTCCAAATGCCGGATTTTGCACCCAGGACGAAGTAATGCCAGGCACATGTATAAGCTGGCAGAGGAGTAGCTGGAGAGCAGCCCTGCGGAGAGGGATCTGGAGTTCACAGTAGGCAGCAGCTCAGTCTGAGTCAGCAGTGAGCCCTGGCACGCAGGAGGGCAAACCCCATCCCAGGGTGCATCAAGCAGCATCACCAGCTGGGCAAAAGGGGGGATTGTCCCGCTGCATTCAGTGCTGGTGTGGCCTCACCTCAAGGATTGTCTATTGTTCTGGGCTGCACAATTTAGGAAGGTTGTAAAGGTGCTTGAATGCGTCCAGAGGGGCTCAACAAAGTTGGAAAAGGGGCTGGGAGGAGAAGTCCTGTGATGCGTGGCTGACGACATGGGGTTTGTCTAGTTTGGAGAAACAGAGGCTGAGCCATGACCTTATTACTCTCCAAAGCTTCCCGAGGAAGGGATGTGGAGAGGGAGGTACTGAGCTCTTCTCCCTGGGACCCAGTGACAGGATAGGTGGGAATGGTTGAAAGCCGCAGCAGGGGTGGTTCAGGCTGAATAGTGTTACCAAGAGGGGTCACACACTGAAACAGGCTTCCTAGAGAGGTGGTTGATGCCTGAACCCTTGACAGGGTTTAAAAGACATTTGAACAATGTCCGTAGCAACATGCTTGCACTTTCGGTCAGCCCTGAAGCAGTCAGACAGTTGGACCGGATGATGGCTCTAGGTCCCTTCCAAGAATATTCTATTCTCATAAACAGCTCTCTCATGTGCCCATACTTAGGCATGCATGTAGCTAATACTATAGTTTAGTTCTCACTATTCATAAAGCCTTGTGTATCTACACATACAGATCTCTCTATACACATAAAACTAGTATGTTTTATCACTAGGACACAGACTGGAAGATATTTGTGAAAAATGTGGGGTTTTGTCCTATAGCATAGCAACATACCCCTTGCTTGTCACTCACAGAAGTTAAAAATCCAGTAACAGGCTAGCGTGATTTGAAATACCCTCTAGCTGTCTTGTTACTTGTTAGTTTGATATTGTTCCTCCCCCGAGGGGTCTTATTGGTTTACTATCATGTACCTTCTTTCATGATTGGTTCATTCTGTTATCTCTACCTGATGATGTAACACCTTAAAACTCTCTGCAAGAGGACAACCGGGGTCTCTCTGCTTTAGCTCCCCTTCAAGTTAACTGGCCCCTGCCCTCTCGAGGGCAGGAGAAAATAAACTTGGAATGCAGCTGACAGTTTCCACTCTTTTCTCCGTACCTTCTGCTGCTGGCTACAGCATGCCTACATGCTGTGAGGAGGCGTTGGGCTGCACTGGTAAACTGAGGCACGCAAACCTCAGTTACCATCAATTCAGTCGCTAGCTCACGCGGGCATCGGACCACGTTTACCTGTGGGCCAGGCTGGGAACAGCCTGGCCGGCAGGAATTTTAACAATAAAACTAGTATGTTTTATCACTAGGACACAGACTGGAAGATATTTGTGAAAAATGTGGGGTTTTCCCCCAGTTTTAAAGTCTCAAAAAGCATATAAATTGTTTTCAAACAGACATAGGTATCATATAGATTAATCATTAAAGAGCCACCATTTAGAAAATTTAAACTCGATGGAATTAAACTGTCACTCCTTACAGATGACCTATGGGGCTCAATCAAGGACATAATTATGTAAAGAAACAAGGAGGGTGAGAAGAGAGGGAGAAAAATGAAAGCATTTTAACAGGTGAAACTTATGTATTGAATTACTCCATTCTACATCCCAGCTGGAAAGCAGTTCTTGAAAGAGACTGGAATACTCTAGTATTAACCACATGGTTCAGGTCTATCCCAAGTTCTCTACAGTTTTTTTCCCTCCCTCCTCCTGTTTTTAAAGGGCCAGATATAACAGGAAGTTTTGTTTGTTTCTTTTGGATCTTTTTTGTTATTAACATTTTTATTTATAAGCCCGTCAAACTAAAGCAGTTTTGCATGGATCTGTGACCTCAAATCTTACTCAATGTAGAGGAGCTTAGCAGTTTAGGAAGATCAAACAAATCACCAGAAATCCTGAAGTATGTGAAATAAAGTCCATTTTTTCCTTTGAAAAGAAGGCTGAAGTGGCTTAAAACCATCATGCCTGCTGTTACCATGAGATTTTTTACGGTTTTAATTAGGACCTGCTTTCATAAAAGGGAATTTTAAAATACTTTTTAAATATGGGTAATGAAAAGTATCAACTTCATTATCTTAAATCACATAACCCATCCAGGTCATCTACTGCCTTACCATCAGATTCAACACCACAGAGTTGACACTAACTAAAGAGACTAGTTTTACCTGTTCCCACTACATATTCCCATAAATTCAATAAATCCTGTTCTTCAGATTACTTCACTATGACATTCACAGCCATGTTTAGTATTTTCTACTGGGGGGAGGAAGAAGGGGCAGTCAGCTGCCACAAATGCAGCATCTTACAAAGTAATTTCAACAAAGAGATTTAGAAACAATAACAGATATGATGTGATCACAAAGAAAACCATAATTACTTAATACATACATACAATATATACATCTTAGATTTCTCCATAATAATGTGACTGCAGGTAAATTATCCTGTTCTGGATTGGTTTCTTGCCTGCATCCCTTCCTCAGTCTTCCAATAACCAGAAAATACCCATTTCAATTTTGCCTACCTCTATTGAACATTTTGAAAACTATAAAAAATTTAGATTTCCAGTAATTAAATACAGATTTACAGCATGTAAGATGCAAAATATCTTGACTGTTGGGGGGAAAAAAAAAACAAACCAACATTTAATGTGGCAACTGGTTGCTGAAAGGTGTGGGCTGCCAGTAAACATGCAAGGATTTTTTTTTTCATTTGAAGAGCAGCTATTCTGTTTAACCCTATGTAGGCAGGAGCGGGGGCACAGGATGTATCACAGGAAAGAAGGCACGCCATGTCCCAGGGCAATGCCATGCTGGCCCAGGCAGCAGCAGACAGCCCCAGAGCAGTGTGTAGCTTACATTCAGAAATGGAAACAAACAGATATTTTGGTTATTACTGACCACTTCGCTCTGGGATGGGAAGGGAGAAGAGTCAGCCGGAAACCTGGCACAGCTTCAAATCCAACTCTTCCCACCTCCGCATAAAAAAAAGCAGAAACCACACAATGCTTTGAAGAGTAACAACTCCACTTCGCAGAGGGCAGGGCCAGAGCTGCACAGCTGTGACACATGGCTTCCTCTTCCCCTCCTCATTTAACAGCTGCTTGGGGCTGGTAAAAGAGCAGCAGAGGAATAAAATACAACCAAACAGGGAGGCTCAATTAAAACTACTGATAGCCAGTGCATTAAGCTTCCGTTCAAAGAGCACCAGCACATGCAATGCAGATGGGTGGAAGGTTGCAACTAAAGACACACCAGATCAAGAACATGATGCCTTTACTCTTCTACCACACCTGACCTCGGCCCGAAATGCTCATGTAGGTCTGCAGACATGACCTCTGTGACCAATAAGTGCTAAGGTGATGTAAGCACCACAGTCATCTGAGCTGACCATTCATATTATTACAGGTTACGAAACTCCTGGCAAATTCTGCATCAAGCACAATGAACTAAAACACCTCATCCAAGAAGGCATGGAACCTTGTCTGTTTGGTGGGTTTTGTTGAAGCTTGGGGTTTGTTGTTTTTGTTCAAAGCCTCCTTTATGAAGTACCCCTTAAAACTATGATCTGATCCCAAATAATATAGTTTTTCTTCCTGCAGTGCAGAAATACAGTTTTTCATCTGTAGTGCAGATGCATACTGGCTTTGTTATTTTTGAGAATCTTGTTGCAGATTACCAGAGGAATCACACTTTTTTTTAAAGAGGTGAGTGCCCCCAACACTTCCAAGATCCTAAGTTTTCACAACTATCTCATTTTCAAGTATAATAACAGTATAGAGATATTTTGCCCTTGAGAAAGGCATTTATTTAGGAGTGGCCTATTATTGAGTTAACATATAAGTAAGCCTGTTCTGCAATAAAACTACTACTTATGGGCCAGCTGTTCCATAGGTCATGTTCTCTTATATCCAGAATCACCAAAAGTTGTTTCAAGCCTCCAGAAAAACATACTGCTTGAGCTTCCCACTTCAGACAAGTTTGTTCTTCTTTTAACCCCTAATAAGAATCTGATTTAAACCAGCAAGTCCTGTATGCTTTGAACAAGAAAAGAGGATGAACACTTCATTATACACCTGCAGAAACAAGCAAAAAAAGTATGGGAGGCATATTTTAGAGAACACTAAATACTAATATAATGCAAATTAACTAATCCACAGTGGAATTCAATTATTTCTACAGTCTTATCTTCCTTAGTGTTTTGTTCAAAGTGGATTTAGAAGTCTCAAAAATACACTTCTGACAAAAGAACACTTGTCCTTCAAGCTTTGTATTTCAGACAAGCTTTTGTTTGCAGGTTTCCTCCATATTTTAGCTCTAAAATATCAGGTTGAACATCTTAAGAGAACATAACAACTCTCAGTAACCCTCAATTAAATTCACTTGTTTTATTCCTCTAGATTCAACACCCATACTTCCCACCCTCACAGTTCAATCTCCCTGATGTTTCCCACCCAGTGCTAAAGCATGTCATTTTTCTCCTTTCTTAGCCTATCTCTATAACTGAATAGACCTAGACAAACTTCTTTTGAGTAACCCGGACTGCTCTATGCTGTGGTTATTGTTCTGTGATGAGGCATGAAGAAAGTTATCTTTGACCAACAAATCAAAGCTGTTCACTATTTAGACTGTCATCCCTTAGGTTCACAAAACCTAAAAAACTAATTCAGTGTACTTTCTAATGCTTCATATTCAAAAGCATTAACAGCGATAATTCCATCAAGATGAATAACAGTGGGGATACTAAAACTACAGATTTAGAGTCACAGGTCTTACAGCTAACATCACCATTACCAAAAGTATAAAATGAAGATGCATTTTTTTATACCTGAACCTCAACATTTAAGTTTACTTTAAAAAACTTGATTATGACAGGCTGCCTATGTGCTTCTCTAACTTCCTCAGCTAACTCAGCTGAGCAAAATACTTGCCAAGCTTGGATTAGCATTTAGCAGCTTCAGGGCTAACTGTGCTTGTTGTTTCAACCTTGACAACCAACTGTATGGACACACTATTATACTTAAGCTTCCAGAAGCATTTAACATTTGATTCTGCTGAAAATACAGCTCTACTATATGTTTTGAAAATAAAATCACTTTTTCCTCTTTTAGAGATCCATGATGATGCCAAACATATGCTTGTTTTCCAAACAACAACTGTTTAAAAGAAAGAAAACTCTTTCTGATGTTCCTGCCAAAAACAACATTCTGTGGCTTAAAGAAATTTGATAGTAAGCAGTTCACTCAGCTAAGGGAAGAAGGATCTACATTTGGCAAGGATTTACACTTCATGTCTTGCATTTACTTCCCTCCATTTTAAATTTTTTCAGGGATGCATGTGGCACTGGGAAGAGTTTTTGTTGTGGTTTGTGTTTTTTACATCTCCAAGTACTTCACTCTCTAAAAATAAGGCATCTGTGGGTTTTACAAGAAAAGACACAAAGCAGAAGTTCATCATAATGTTTTTCTTTTTTACCGGGAATACTAGGATACAGAAGAGAGTTTCAAAGGGAAGTAAAAGACTTCAGAAAAAATGCATCAGCAAGAGTTTGCAGCAGGAGGAAGTGGAACAGAAAATGCAAATGAGGAAGTGGCACACAAAACATTAACAGCTTCATTTTAAAGCATGGAACAGGGAGAGAAGGCAATGGATTTGGGGTTTCAGCAGCTGTTGTCACAGGCAGCAGTAATACTACATACCCAATAAAGGTGGTTATTTCACTGCTGCCTCAATAGTTTAAGATTTTAAGTTTTAGATTAAGAGACAAAATGGCTAATAGAAACATGCAAATTAGATTATATACTACGTAAGACTTATTTCTGTACATTTCAGAAAGCCAGAATTTTAAGATGAGGGTTCAATCTGCTACAATATTTGACTCTGTCCTTCATTAATAACTCATAGAAATAGTAATTGTACCAATTTACCAAGTAATGTAAAATATTTAGTCCATTTCAAGAACCTAAGACAACAGAAATTCTGAAGTTTTCCCCAACTGTGGAGTATTACCTGTCTCTCCCCAGTTTTTGCAAATAGAGTTCTAAATCCCATTGAACAGAACCTTGCCATCACCCTCCAAGATACAGAAATTACTGACGCCTGCTAAACCTGCTCCAGCATCAAGCCAACTAGTCAGACAATGCTTCAGCCAGCTGAGTGACCAAGCATGACAGCAAGCTGCAGATCCATGCAAGCTTCAAGGCCCTCAGAATTGTTAGTACAGCAACCAGAACACCATTTTGCAAAGCCCACACCTTCCCCAGTAAGCTAGTAAGTATTCTAGAAAAAAAGATCAGAATTCCAAAGATGTTACAGTAGTATTTCAGATGCAGCTATTTCAGGATAAGAAAAATCCTTAAGGTTAAAAACAACCACTTATTGGTCTGCCAACATGGAAGCTTCTCTTGTCTTACCAGTGCAAATCCAGTACAGAAATTCAGCAACTAGACATGAAGGTCTGTCTTTACAGCATTAACAGCTTAAGCTATAACTCCTAATGTTCACTTTGTGCTTGTGTGGAGGTACCCGCTCTGAATCAAAGGATACCTGAAATTTCAGGATAGTCTACAAGAGCATGAGCAGCACTTGATGACAGAGGTAAATGTTATAATAGCAACATTTCATGCGAGGGCTGAAAGATTCTACCTTGGTGCATTCTCAGATACTCCTCTGGAAGGCATTTGTAGCTCCTCATTTCAACATTTAGGTATATCACACTTGCCATGCCCAAGCTTTACAACTCTTCACTTGCTATAACCATACGGTGATTGCTACAGTGAGGATGGACAAGACCTGAAGGATTTGAAGAAGGGAAAGCTTCAAGAGAAGCAAGCTGGCTGAGCAGGAGGAGAGAGGATCTCCTCCATCTAGGGAAAAAAAAAAAAGAAGCCGCTAAAATGCTAGTTCCTGGTTCCTTCTGCCAAAAGAAGGGTGGATAGAAAGCACATGGCTTGCATACCTGCTTGTCTAGCAATGCAAATACCCTTCTCCTGCTATTCAGTTAAATAACCTGAAACTGTGACCAAACCACTTGTATAACTGTACCAAGACATCCTCTTTAAACATGACTTAACTGCGGCCCCACTCCAGCTCGAGTTGGCATGCGGAGGTGAGAAGAAATGTCAATATTCCATGTGCAAAAAACAATGATACAAGAATGTCTTCAAATCCAGCATGAAATTAAAGGCTTCATTTGAAGTGATGTATTCTTGTCCATGTTTATAGCTGTTTAAGCATTCAAAGCAGCAGCCAAGCTTTAAAAAGAAAAACTGCTTTCCCTGGAAATAACTCTGCAGTAAACCTGTGCTGATATAAGTTCCAGAGAATTTCAACATTCTATAGAAAACTCATCAGCAAGATCTAACTGCTGCAGAAAAACGAACTAAAAAGCCACATTGCCACTAAAGCCCGCCTTCTAATTCACAAGTTCAAACTTAATTTATTCATTCACATGTAATGAGGCAGAAGAACTTCTCAAAGAAGTGTTTCCAAAGGCTGCTTGAAGTTTCAAAATAAAACAAGCTTTGCAGGCCTCGTCTTCTAGCACATTAGTCCCCACAGCTGCCTGTTGCTCTGTTAGGACAAAACCAAGTCCATAGCAGATGAATGGTTTTCCCCAGCATCACTTGATACTGACCTTTTCAACGATGGGATTTCAAAACAAACATCAAGAAATCAATTCCAACATTCACTGGATACTATTAACATGTTTTGATGTATTATGCATCACCCATTACATACACAAGCTCTCCAGCTATTACTTGTAACAAGCAAAGTGGTTTGCCACTGTGAATATGCCCAAGAAACCTGGGATCCATCAGCTGAAGTACTGAATAACACTCAATTTTTCTGCTTCTAAAACATATACTTGAAAATATAAAAGAGTAAATCAGTTCAAGCATGCAAGTGGCACAAGTGTAATGAATATTCAAAACCAAAATATTTAATAAATCTGGCATACTATGCTTTACACTCAATAGAAACACACACTGTCCCCATCACTGAATTTGGCTACCAAATCTCTGTTAGAATAAAGAGATTATATTTGTTAGCAACAGATAGGAAGGGGTTCCAAGAATCTTGAAGGAGTAACTAAAATTCTGCTGAATTGAGATGTCCACAAAAAAAAAAAATCCCCATACATTCTGAGTCATTTCTAGACCCAGAAATTACCATCAGTTCAATGGCAGAATATTTCAGTATGTGAAAGGAAAAACTAATTCACTATGGGTTGAAATTCCAGACATCTATGAATCCTTAATACAAATAAAAACCAGCAAATCCAACAAATATTTACCGTACTTAGAAGCCTTCAAAATACTTCTCCAGCTACTTCACCTGCCAAAAATAAGGAAACCAAAGATAAGCTTCAAGTTTGCAGCTTAAATCAGCACAAAGGTCCCATTTTGATATCCAGCTGTTTGTACAAACAAATTCCTTAATTTCTTCCCAAATGTTTTGGTTTCTCTTGTGGCAGAACAAATTACATCTGAGTAGCTAAAAATATTTCAATTATTTGAATTTTCAAAAGAGGGCTGAAAAACAGTTGTGCTTTACCAGTTAAGAAAATAACCCAATGCAACATTTCAACAGCTTTTACCAAAGGCTAGCTTGGATCTAAATAATAGTTTAATGTGAAGGAAAACATTTGGTTAAAATTGAACATATAAATCTGGTGTAACTTGAGGTTATTTTCATTACTACCTCTAATGGGAGACTAAGTCCTCAGGAGAGAATGTAAGTGCTATGGCAGTTCTGCTACAGAGCTAAGGATCGAGGTGCCTCAATTTAATTCTCAGTCGAGACACTCATTTTTCTTAGATTACAGGTATTCAGTATGTGAGTCTTCCATACAGAGAGGTTAATAGTCACCCTCTACCTCCACCTTTTCTTTTAAGAGAAGAAGCAGTGACAGCCTGCGACTCATCAGACTCCTTGTACAGGGAAGCTTCTGAAGGCAAGGTACAGTTACATCCTACACTGGAAGACATTTGTAATCTGATCCTATCAGTGATTTCCATATATGAATTCCATTAAGATTAGAGAACTAAGAAATCAGCCTGACAGAACCAATTGCTCCCTCTCAGTAGTGTATATTACTATATTTCTGCTATTGAGATAATTAACTAAACTTAGTATCATAAGCCACTGGACACGGCACAGCCTGGTCAGTAACTTACACCAGTAGTCAATTCATGTGATACACTGCCTGTAGCTCAGGATCCTATGCGAGCAAAAATAAAATAAAAACAAGTCAAAAGTAATGATTGCCATTTGTCCAAAAATTTTAACTGGAACCACACATGAACCAGGAAGTAATAACACATCACATTTGAACTGAAAGTCCAAGAAGAGTTGTATTATACAACCTGTATCAGATTTAAGTGCAGTTACAAGACAACATTAAGTACAAATCACCTAAAGACAGGCCTGCAAGAGCAGACTGAAATTAACTGCAACAGTATTTTTTGCTCCCTCCTCACAGAAAGCAGCCAAGAGAACTCTGGAAGACAGTGCTCTGGGACTGCTCAAAAGAAGTACACTAAGATGTGACTGCCCATGCAGGAAGTTTAATCCAAAAAGGAAGACTTTCAAAGGCATGAAACTAATTCAGTGTCCAGGTGACACTGATACAGTGACCGAAACACTCAGCTACCATCAGCTCTTCTGGAATTCTTCACCAAAGTATCTGCTCTGGTTGGGTTAGGTTTTCAGAAACCCTGTCCTCATCACTGTATAAGACACTTCAAAATACTCTATCATCTGTCAGATGATGGCTTTTCTTTCTCTTTCTTCCACACGGCAATACTGCCCGCAGACTGTGTTATTCTTGTTTCAGAAAAATAAATGGCATGTACCTTCTCACTGAAGAATAAAGTAAATAAACCTGAGCTAAAGCAGGCACACCAAAGAGTGGCTGATGTGCAAGGAGTTTATATTGCTACTCCTAAAATCATAATCCCTTGAGGTATATTTTACAGACGAGGCATATACTGAGAAACAAAACAGGTTTATGCTGTTATTAACTATGAAATGTCACATGTGTTATACCATATAAATCACACACGCAGCCGCGATAACTTATTCCTGCTATGAAAATACCTTTTTAAACCACCAGCAATTCTATTTCTGACATGTGAAATCATTTTTAATACTTCCATGGACAAATGGAAAGATTAACAAAGACTATTCAATTTCTGTAACTATTGAGTATAATCAAGACTATTGTTTCAGTATCTGATTAAAAAATGTTTTCTATTTTCTCTTTATTTGAGGAAAATAGCCATGGAAAACGACAAGAGTACTGGCTCAATTATATATTATTCCACATACAACAAAACCTCTGTGTTCACTGCCTAATAACTCCATTCATACTGCCGCTAGCTATATAAACACAAAACTAATCTTCCAGCACGGGATAGAAAAAGTTTGCTTTGCACAACTCGTCCCCAGAATTCGGCTGGAAACAAATCAAGTTTCCACATTATTTAAGGGAAACATAGTATGGTCCTGGTCTCAAATGAATAGATAAAATATCCTAATTCTTACTAAGAATGACTTTGGGCCTGCGGGCAGATAACTGTCCTTCCATCTTAGCACATTTTCTTCTGATGAGAACTTAAAGGCAAGAAGCCATAGCATAACAACTAACAAAGCTCAGTTCCAGGGCTCACATACAGGGTTTAATCTCGAATCCTTGAAGTCTGCAAGCACTGTAACCCGTAACTTTAACAGCTTTCCAGCTTGAGCACTACTCTAGCATAATTACTGCATCTCATGTCAGCCTCCGTATATTAGAGGCCACATAACTTAGCATCTGAACTACAAATCAGGGTAGTGTGGGACAGCATGCTGGAGGATAATAACTGCAGCCTTATTCCATTACTTCATTCCTCTCAAGTTCACTCACTATTAGTTTATGGAAAATGTTGTATCAGCCAAAGTCAAAACAACAGTCTGCCTCCTCTAAATGTAACATTTTTTGATTCCCGATGTAAAGTTTTAAAAAGAAGGCCAGTCTTGCATGATAGGCAAGACAAAACAACCTCCCCATCCTCAGATGTAAAGTTTCTTGAAGTTCCTGTCTGCTTTCATAACTTGCCCCCATCTTTTTCTAATAGGAATACTGTCCTCTCATTCCCTGTCGTTACAAAAGGGGCACAAAGAACTACACACACTAAACCATTTGTCCTTTGAAGCGTTTTCCATCAAGGAATCTCACAACTGTATCCAATAACCCATCACTCAAGTACTGGCCCCTCTTCAGAGATTACTGCTCAACCTAAAACTATCAGCCCTTCTCCTGTTATCTGCAGCGATTACTGAACTGTATCAGAAAGAAGGAAAATAAACAAAGCATTTCTTTACTGCTTTTAGGTCAGTGTTAAGATATTCAGCAGCTAAGATAAATCCCTGTCTTCACACGCCTGCACTCACTCAGACTCCCAGCTTCTTCTCAGCGACACATTTACTTAAGAACCAAGTAGAAAAAAAAAACAATTAATCCACAAAAAAAAAAAA
>VXAD01010129.1:1447918-1570946 GCA_013399195.1 Dicrurus megarhynchus
GGGTGTGGCGGCTGCCCTGGGGCTCCCAGACGGTCCCCGCGACCCACGTGCCCATCGGGAGCAGCCGCCCCTACCCGGGCTGCCCGAGCCGCCCCTTCCCCGCCCGGCCCCGGCTGCGGGACAGCGGTGGCCAGTCCCTCGCAGCCCCCGGGGCCATCTGGCGTCTCCCCCACGTCGCTCGCGGGGTCTGTGCTGTCACCCTCCCACCTCCCTGGCCCCTTTTCTGCCCGCAGGAGGCCTCTGCGGCGCTTGTGCCCTCATTCCGGACTGCCACAGGCACACCCACCCCGCCCCTGCCCTTTCCTTGCCCTTGCGACCCAATTCCTGCTGAATGCAGCTCCCGGTCATCCGGGCCCCAAGAGGTCCATGTTTACACAGACGGGCTCTCTCCCGCCGGCAGGCCCATGCCTCGCTGGGCAGGTGCATTGCGGGGGCTGCAGCTGCCGACCCAGCCCCAACAATGTGCCCCTTCCAGCTTTGCCTGAGTTGCCGTCCTTTGTGGTTATCCCTGGAGCGGGGGCTTTTGTTGCGCGCCACAAAACCTCTAGGAATAAGTAGGTGGGAGTGTATCGTGTGAATCAGATTTTGGAGGGGCAGGGTGGGTAGAACAACTGCTAGATGGATTTTAGTGGCCGGGGGGGCTTCAATACCTAATGATAACTAACACAGTGCATCCAAAACTAGGAAGCTCGTGAAGATGACGACCAGCTGCCCTGCCCAGTTCAGCAGGCTGTCCAGATCGACAGAGTGAGTTTCTGCTTGGCCTTTGTATGACAAAGAGGTCAGGAACGCCTCCGTGATCATGACTGGGAATGATGCTCTACAGAAGAGGACCAGGCAATAGCCCACCGCGATGATGGGCAGCCAATCTAACCAGCTCGGCAGCCTGCCCTCATCCATGGAGGCTCAGGCTGCTCTGCTGCAGTCACTTGGACTCCAAGGAGCAGTGAGGCAGTGGTGTCTCAGGAAAGCTGAAGGGGCAGCCACTGCCTTTGTAATACCATTGAATAAATACAATTTAGTCAATAAAAATAATCACTCTAGTGAAAGTAGAGTTTTTTAAACACCATCTCCAGTCAACTGGCAACCAAAAGTTTACTGAACTCAAACCCAGTTGTACCACTTCCGTTACCCACATCTTGCCTTACAGCAAAGTTGCAGGCTCACAAGCACATTCTTTTCACAAAAAAAACCCCAAAACAATATATGGGATTTCTATAATTTTCAGAAAAATTATTTGTATTTGAGATACTGGTATCGGTCGGGGTAAGAAGCAACAGCTGAGAACCACTGCTGTAATCACTCCAGGTTACACAGCAAAAAGCAGCAAGCCAGCTTTGAACTGCTGATGGTGACAGTTTTATGATCGCTAGCAAAGCAAACATAAAAGAAGTCTTTAAGTAACAGAACCCTAAAAGAAGGAAGCCGCAGGCTTTTTACTCAGCATAAGGGCTTAGTGGGACAAAAATCCTAAGAATGAAATAGTCTCAAGGTTTTCAGAAAAATTCATTCTCTATCCAAAAAAAGACTGTTTTTCCTATAACACATATGCAGCAAGTGGAAACTATTCAGAGACTGTAAAATAAAACAGAGGGGAAATGACTTGCTATTGTTAAAATACAGCTGCATTCATGCTCATTCAGTGGTCCTTTTTTCATGCTGAAAATGGGATCTTGCGGTCTGAAAAATATTAATTTCAAACAGTCCTATCTCTACCAGTACTTTTTTTCTGCTCCATCAATACAAGTAAGTAGTCTGTGTGATGCAAGGTATTAATTAACATTTATTTCGTTCCAGCTGCTTCCCAGTCTCCTGGATTACTTCTTAGCTTTCATTTTTCTGCTCTGTATTCATGACATTTTTAATGCCGTTTCTAATAACATCTAGATCTTGTAAAAAAAGGAAGTCAGGCACAGCTTTATTACTGCTGCTTTGACCTTGCTTTTGAATTTGCAAATGAGGCAAATCTGCCAAACAATTTGCGTTGAATTTGTATTGAGTTTTCATTAAGAGAAAAAGAAAGGTGGTTAAATTAAATGCAAGGAACAATTGAATCAGCATTTGTATGAACCAATGCTATATTTAATTTAAATCTTGCTTCAGAAAAGCCTTCTGAAGGCAGTAAATGGAGGTTTAGACTGGCACACCAAAAGATATCCAGGACTGATCTTCTGTTAAATTCATTTGAAGGAAGAACCAGACTTCAGAGGGTAATGAAAAGGGAGGGTTATTGGAGACTAAAACCAGGATGAGTTAGTGGGAGTGAGCATGACATTTTCTTAATGCCTGCTTATAATATCACTGGTTTAGATCAAATTTATAAGGACCTCCTTTTCTTGAATAGTTATTTTCACAGGAAAAATAAAAGCTACAGCATAAGAAGAAACAATATTTTGAAAGCCTGTAATGTAGCTTGTTGCTTCCTGTTGAAGAGCATATTTCATGATATGAAAACCTTTTTGTCTTTCAGGAAACACAAAATTGCTGAATAATGTTAAAATAAATAGTGTTGCGCAAATGATTTACAACACCGCCGATAATCATTACAGCATCTCCGATTATTAATGGTACATTGATAGTCCCCTGCAGAGTTTCTTGCTGAATCAGCTTTTGAAATAAATTGCTTTCCCTCCATCCGCAGCCGCACCCCAGAGAAAGGGGAACCGTGTCTTGACTGATGTAATTGATTTAGGATAGCCAGCAGATACAGACACTGCACAACCTAAGACGCTCCATGAATTACTCCGTCTCTGTTAATGGAGTTTATTTTCCTTTATCACAAAACTATTTAGCCTTGATAAGGGAACGTAGGTATTTCTCATACTATTCATATTGTCAGTGTTACTGATATTAGCGTACAACTCATATTTTTCAGGAATATTTTCCTGAGACTATTAATTATTTTGCTTTTTCTTTATTGTTTTCTTTCTGCTATCCCTGGATTGCTGGAATACTGAAAGACTAGCAAAGAATATGAAACCAAGATGGAAGTAGATCCTCAAAGGAAACATTCAATATAAGTTCAAAGAGTCACTGTGTAATCAATCTTGAGGAAAAAAAATACAGGGAAGCAAGAACAAAAGGAAGCCTAATAACTTTTCAAGACAGCTACTTTCATCAACTAAACAGGAGTTGTAATTCTGCCAATTAATAGTAAGGTCCATTAACTGTAAGTCGTAAAAACTATTTGCTATGCAAAGCACTCATTTTTTTCTTTGCTGGCCCTGACATTTTGGGAGGGCAGTGTAGCAGGATATCCTATGAAGCAAGGACTGGTGATCTATGGTGGGAGTGGACAGACTCTTAATGGTTTTACAGCGTTGCCAGTTGAACAAGCTCCCTTTATAAAAATAAACACAGGAAAGACATGATTCCAAGTTCCCTGAGAGATTAAAAAATTATATACAGAAAGCTGTAGTTAGTAGTACACTGTTGATTTCATGTGGTGCAGGGCACAGGTAGGACTANCTGCAAACAGGACAGTGTGAAATGTTTCAAAGAGTACTGTAACAAACACTGGAAGGGAAGGGAAGTTGGGTTTCTGCAAACAGGACAGTGTGAAATGTTTCAAAGAGTACTGTAACAAACACTTTCCCATCAGCTAAGGATGAGCTAATTTTTTTTTCTCCTGGCTGGATTCACTATAGCTTTTTACGAACCCAGCAGTCCTTTCTTAAACTTCTGTGCCTCTTTGTATTATGGCCACCAATCATAACATGG
Organism: Dicrurus megarhynchus; assembly: GCA_013399195.1. Lineage (NCBI taxonomy): Eukaryota > Metazoa > Chordata > Aves > Passeriformes > Dicruridae > Dicrurus > Dicrurus megarhynchus. The sequence continues at coordinate 1,451,639 of VXAD01010129.1, forward strand.
GTGTAATGTCAAGAGAGAAAAAATCTCTTATATAGGTAAAAACAGGCTTTCCTGAAGAAAAATAAAAGGGTAAGGAATAACAATGTTGTTCAGTGTCAAAGGATTTATTCAGTGTTCTGGGAAGTCCCTAGCTGCTTTCTCACTCAACTAAGCCCATAAACAGACATGGTTATTGAAAGATTCATGATAACTGAGTTGGATTGCTCCCAGCCTGATGTCCAATAGTTACTGGTAGCCTCACTCCATCTGATTTGTCTGTCTCTCTTGTCTCTCTCAAGGGTAAAGTTTACCAGCACGGATTGCAACCATCCATTTCCCACTGACTTTCAGCAAGAGGTTATCATCTAGCTCCCTTAGGGCCCCTTAGAAATCTTTCTTCTCGTCCATAGAAAAGAGTGAGTGCCTCAGTGTTGTACTCCATTACCATCTCTGACTTTGGGAAAGTCAAGGGGACAGAGTGAAAATAAGCTATCAGAACAAGAAGTGGCTTTGGCTAATATTTGAACCCCTGTGATTTGCCTTAGACATGAAAGTACTTTGAATGACACATGGATGTCCAAAACTGCAGGGCCAAACCCAAGCTTGTTCAAGACCTTGGCATGTCCCAGCAGCATCCCACCTCTTTGGACAGGCATTAGCTGCAGCCTAGTATGTGAAGTAAGGTGAGGGAGGAATAATGGAGGAAGTGTCTGTGATGAAAGGATTAGTTACATTAAATTATTTTTCATTTTTTATTCAATTATAAAAATCATAGTGGGTTCCAATAAAAAATATGCCCCTGGCATTTCCTGGAATTGTTAGGAGGCATATTACATAGCAAACAAACATGAGGAGTACAGTAAAAAATGAATAAAGATATAAGAAATATAAAATACCTCGCTTTTAACCATACGTATCTCATGGGAATAAAGCTGTCATGGGAGCACCCTAACTACTGATCTCAGTGTCTGCCTCACAAGAATCAGCTTCTCTGTATGCACAGCCATTTAGATGGCAGGAACCAAACGTGTGTACAAGGATGCACAACAATGAGCACAAAATTCTTCTGAACTTTCCCTGGCCCATTGTACACAGCTTCCTCTTAGGAGTCCTGTGAAAAGGGCACTGTTATATCCTGTTATGTGACAGGGGAGTGACACAAGGCCAGTGAGACTGTCTCCTTCCAGCAGCATGACAAAGGAGTGTATTTTCCAGTTGAGATGCCACTCTCCAACTCCCAGACCCCAGCTGCTAGACACAGTTGGATCAGCAGTTAGACTTGCCCAGTGGACTTGGCATCTGGTGTCCCAGAGTGGAAGAAACTGAGTTGTAAAGGATTAAGGTGTGGAGGTAGAGGTAAAAGTTGGAGAACACCAGAAGAAAATCAAATGTATGAATCATAGAGGTGAGATGAAGTTTTACTGAGACCACCTTTCAAAAATATATGTAAATTAACTGCAAATAGAAAAGTTGACACTAAAACTAAATTGGGAGAGTAGTGATAGAGACATGGAAAATGGGGCCAAAATGGCAGAAAAAGTTATCTTAATCCACCTTCCTGTGCCAAGTCTGCATAAATGAGAGAGATATGGTTATGGACTGATATCTGCTGTATTATTTTAAGGTATTTAATCTAAAGCAGAGAATTTCACTAGTTCCCCATGCATTCTTGTCTAGTGTCTATTGTCAAAAACTTTCTGCTATTATCTAATGTAACTCTTCCATGATGTAATTTTAGCACATTCTTTTCTCTTGATATCCAGAATGGAATACAGACAACAGATGACAACATGTGATTATTTGAAAGCTTCTCACGTCTCTCCAGTCTTTCATTCAATAAATTAAACTCCTAGTCTTTCATTTTTGCCTCATTGGACATGTTTTCTAATTCTCTGGTCATTTTCCTTTCTTTCTTTTGAATTGCCTCCACATTTGCTGAAGTTCACTGCACAGAACTAGACATGCAGCTCTCAATAGCAAAGCCTCATGTTTGCTTTTACTGTAATAGTATGACACTGTTGATACATATCCCACTTGTGAGTCACTGTAACCTCAACATCTTTTTCAGCAAAACTTCTGCCTAGTCAGCTGTTTCCTGTTCTGTGTTAATGCACTTGATTTTTCCAGATTAAGTGCGGACCTTGCATTCTCTTCTTTGAAGTAAGTTCATCCTAGTTTTTTTGGCCAGCTGTCCCATTTGTCAGGATCACTTTGATTGCTACTCCACCAGCTTTGTGACATCTGCAAATGTGCTGAACATACTTTCTACTTCATCATCCAGGTCCCTGAAGTAAATATAAAACATTACCAAACTCAGGACACGTCCCTGGAGAATCTCAGTCAACAGTTTTCCATTGTAGTAGCGAACCTTTGCTAACTATTACCTGATTATTCCTTTCCAAACAATCTTCTCCAACTTCTTAAAAGAACATCTAGCAAAGTTAAAAACCTCCCTCTCTACCAATGTTTTAAAGGAAGCTGAACTTAAAAATTTTCTTAAAATTCATGAGTGTATTAAATTTGGTTACTTATCTCTTGTTTCTAGTATGGAATACTTAGTATTTGCATAAGAGACATAAAACCATATTTCAGAATAGACAATGAAAGCTGGGCATTTTGGTTACCAGGCAGGCAAAAGTTGAACTTTCACTCATAGAAGGTCCTTAGATTTTGAGCATCAGTAAGTAATATGTATTTGAGTGTTTGCTCACATGACTGAAGGTCAACATCACTATGATTGATCTTGAAAATGACAATTTTCTTTGTAATGAAGTTTTAGAGTTCTATATCTATTGGATTCCTTTTTTGAAGCTTATTCTTTATTGTCCTTAACAACATAGCTTCAGCACGCGAATTCTCTAGCTTTTATTCTTTTTGGACAGAGCTAATACAATTTTGCTACATTTTAGACTCAAAAGCAAGGGAAATCAGGTTCTTCCTCAAAGCACAATGCACATGTCGTTATGCAAAGTTGAAGAGCAATCACCATGATAGGTTTCCATCTTGCACATTATATCCCAAGCCTCCTGTTGTCTCCAATTAGACCTGTGTACCCGTGAAGCATGAAGCACAAGTCCCTTCAGATATCAGTCATGAGCTCAGTCCTGCAAGGCTCCCTTGCCCTTGTGTCATCGTGGGCTCTTCTGCCTGAGCTACATGGGGGTTTCAAAATTCCACCTGTACTTTCTGGGTCAGCACTCTCATTTCTTTGCAAGATGAAACCTGATATAAAAAGAGCACAAAAAGGATCATTTTCTCTGGGTTTTACGTCTGCCTGAAAGCTGCACGGATGCCTACAGTCTTCAGGGGACATGCCTACGCTCTCCTTTCTCATATACAATTCACATACACGTGCCCCAGTGCGCAATCAAATCTTATCCATGTGCATGCAAACTGGCACAGGCAAGAGGCATTGGCTGCACTCTGAGTGCTCGCTGTGTCAAAAGGAACAAGAGTCCTTACTCCCAATGGTAATTAAGCCTTGCTGGGAAATCGAGCATATGTCATGTAGAATAGGCTGCCTCTTCCATTTTCTTTCACTCCCTCCCCCTCTCCATTTTGGATAGGAAGGAATAAAAAAATGGAATGAGGGGGAGATTTTAAGTAATTCTTAGCAGCAGTTTTTCAGTTGTAGGAAAATGTTTTGTTTGGATAACTGCATTACAAGAAGAATTCTTTACTGATACTAGAAGGAAATAACAGTAGCCACAACAAGACAGAACAAAAACCTGTCAGAATGAAGAAATCTTGGTCAACCCACATAAAGGCCTGTTGGGAGGCTCTGTTGCAGAAAGAGAGTGGCAGAGCCTTTATGTAGATGCTCAGGGAGGCGAGGCAGCAAGGAGAAATAGAGGCTATTTGCTTGTTCAGTTTTAGCTGGAATGGGAGATGGCTGTCTTTCCTATCATACATCAAACTGAGCTCCGGAACTCTGCAACAAAAACAGTTCAATACAGGCTGTCTGCAGCTATGTCTTTTTTATTCTCCTTTTTCAACCAGTGCTGCATGGGAAACCACATCTCACACATGCTGCCCCAGCTGAAAAAAAAAAAAAAAGTCAGTTTAGAAACAACTGTCATTACATAGCATATTTTCCTCATTATAAGGCACTCAAAGAACAAGAAAAAGCCATCTGCTGTAACTTGGCTGCCCTTTCCATTTTAGGTTAATCCACATTTCTGGCTTTTTCATCATCACTCCCAATTAAATCTTTCTCAAAAAATTGATGGTTTTACAATTTGTATTTAAACCTTCTTATTCAATTCCAGTTCCTTTGGCAGCGTATCAGACAAAATCATCATATCTTATAGAAAATAGTTCTGCCTAAACTTTGAACATGTAACTGATCTTCCATTTTTAGGCAGGTCTCTGGGGAAAAGGACTTAAGGTCCCATGGGATTAATAGTCCCAGCTTTGTGCTAGATGCTGATGTATAATGGCATCATAGCATACCTTGAGTGTTAAGTACTTCCTTGTACAGAGTTCTTGTGTGGAGCATTCTGTTCACTTCCACTTTACATTTCTAGGAGGTTGCTAGAAGAAGCTGTTGTACTGTGCTTTGTACAATCAGAGAATTGCACCATGTCCTGTCTCTCGGAGAGGCATTTGATTTCTGTTCTGCTTAGTTCTATCTATTGTGCCTTAATCTAATACAAAAGTATCTGTGTGGAGAGCAGAATGATGGGAAATGTTTGCCCTCGAGTTCTAATGCTGTCGCTCCTATTTCGGTCTTGTTAATGAACAGCAAAACAATGCAACAAACCGACAAGTCTGAGCTTCTCTTTGATATCACAGCAGGCACACGGAATGGCTTCTCCCAGGCATACTGATCGCTTTTACCACATTTATAGTGCTCTAATAAATGCTGCTTGGAGCCGCTCCAGGCAATTGTAATTAATTCTCAGTGGGATGCTCATAGTGGTCACCCTGGATCAGAAAGGTCAGGACTTTGTCTGTGCCTTTACAACATCAGTAAAAATTAAATACCCACTTTCCCCAAAGGTCATCACAAGCCAAATACACAAAACGATCAATCTCAATCAGTTTCTCGTTCCCTGCTGTTTCTCATTATTTCTGCAGATATCCTAAAAATTAAAAGTAAACACACAAACAAATCAAAGCAGAAGGCGTTTTCAGTGTTGATCTAATCCTCTCTCCTATGCAAGCAACTGATGAAGATACAACCGGGGAAAGTGAGAGAGCCCCCTGAGCGCGTGGAGAGCCAATTCACCTATGGGGACTCTGGCTTTAATTAATCTCCCTGCCTTCTTAGAGGGGCTAAAAGAGGAAAATCCAGGCTGCAAAACATCTGTTGCGCCGCGGAGGCAGCAGCAATTCAAGGTAGAATGGGGGAACCTGAAGGAAAAATGCTTCCCGTGCCGCGGGCGCGGGGCGAGGGCTGGAGCCGCCGCTCAGCACCATGGACAGGGCGCGCCGGCAGCGGCGGGGCACGGAGGGACGGCAGCGAGGGGACGGGCGGGCGGGGGCACAGGCCAGCAGGGAGCGGGACAGGCAGGCCGGGAGAGGGGCTGCCCGCCCCCGGAGCCCCGGGACTGCCTCCCTATCCCCCCTGGGCCCCCCTGCAGCCGGCCGGGAGGGGCAGCAGGCTTGGTGAGGCGTCTTTCTTTGCTGCATGCGTTCATCGCCAGCGCTCTGCTGTATTTTCTATGACTTGTCATGTCCTTTGAGAAAGGGCAATGTGAAATTGGCTGTCGGTTTTCTTTCTGTTTTTTTTTTTTTNGCTGCATATCTCAGAACCTGGCAGTTTTGCAAAGGAGGAGGAGAAGGGAAGAGGAGACTTCAATGCAAGCGAAGCCCAAAAATAAGGAGGAGAAATAGAGCAGTGTGGGCTTCGGCCAAGAGCAGAAGCGTCCGCCAATGTTATGCACAAAATAAAACAAGTCTTGGACCATTGTAACCACACAGCTACTCAAAACCACAGCCTTCCTGAGGGAGAGAACATCAGTCAATTATTCCTCATTGACACTGGTGTAAATCCAGGTGTCTCTTTCAATATAACTGTTTTCTCTTTACCGTGCCAGGGAATGCAAATTTGACCCTAGTGATTTTATTAAAAATATATAAATGTTAGAGAAAAAAAAAATCTGCTTCTTCCTCTGCATTGTTCCTTTATCTGCAAATATTATTTTCTTTCACTGGCATGGTGGAAATCCTGAGCACATTATCACTTCTTTCAGAAACCGTGTAATCTTGCTTGCAAATGTCAAGTCCTGTTGTTCAGTACGGGAAGTGCCATCTTCAGGGCCAAGGCAGCCAGGTTGGCTTAAACAGCTGCAAGAAACCGTCTTCAAAGGCTATCAGACACTAGGTATCATTACACTGCTAATTTCCCTTGGGACCCTCAATCTCTGCTCATAGGCTCCTCACAATCCCCTGCAAAGTCTCCATCTCAGCCTCACTCTCTTTACATCAATCTCTGCCTCCCTCTCCTCCACCATATTCTCACTTCTGTGCATCATCTCTCTCACTTTGTTTTTCTTTTTAGTCACTGTGCACCACCATTAAACCAGCCAAGGAGGAGAAAATTGCTTGAAATTACTCACTGCTTTTTCCTCACTGCTCTACTTCCTTCAAAAAGCCAGGGAGCCAAATTAAGGGGCTCCCATCACATCATATATGATGTTTTCAGGGTCTCTCTCTTATATTTTGTTTTCTTTGACTGCAAATCATTGGGCAGTCAAACCCTGAACAGTACAATCTCAATTATCTTTGGCTGCTCCTGAAGTACAAATGAGAAGAAATTATCTGCCTTCAACTTGTACACAAGATAATTTCATTTTCCATCAAATAGTGTGTCTTGTAAGAGATGCAGACAGATGATGGACTCTGGCTGGTGTTTATTATATGAAGTGCAACAACTCCTGTGATGCAGCCCTCCTTTTCTGCTCTATCTATTGATTCCCATCACATAATTAAATTGTGAACTCTGAAAGAGAAAGCCATCTTTCATTTCAAGTACTGCTCAGCATCTGGCCCACCAGGTCTCTGAGCCCTTATTAGATCCCTGGTAAGGCTGCAATGTAAATGGTAAGGGGGCTGCATCTGCCTGCTCACCAGCCCCAAGACCCCATGCTTGCCTAATGCAGGGGTCTTATATATGCAATAACACAATAGTTGGAGTGCCAGATCACTACAGTGCTATTGTGCCAGAAGTGTTGTTATGAGTACAAAGGATTGAGCCAGTTATTAATCATCTCAAAGCACTTTACATGGGCACAAACATAAATCACAGCACTCCATTCAGTTGGGTAATTACATTCTGCCACAATAAATTCCTTCTAAAATTTCTATCAATAGTAGTATTTTTCACTTCCAGTCCTAAACTTTGTGCTTTGTTGCTTTATACTACTAAATAGCTGATGTATTTCTCTTCTGAAGTGATCAGTTGCTTTCTATGGAGATTCAGATGTCCACAGAGCTGCACTATGTTCTTTATGCAGCTGTCAGAGAACTCTAAAAAGTCAATTCTTCATATTAAATTATGTATAAATGCACAATTTTTTTACTATAAAGAAAATGCATGAAGGATGTTAAGCAACAGAGTTCTTTAAGAAGCCTTTTTGAATGCCAGAAGAGTAAACAAGGATTCCTAAATGATATTTAACCCATTATGTCATCAAATCCAAAAGCATCCAGAAAAGAGAGAAAATACTCTAATCTCCTTCTCATGCACCTTTCAAAATCTCCACACAACTTGGACAGTTCTGAATATAAAATGGCAACTTCATTTGCAACTGGCTATTTATTATTTAGTATACAGTCTATATAGCTGTGCATTCCTTTATAATACATGAAGGAAGCTTTTAATTAGTAAAGTGGGGAAGATTTGGCCCTTTAGACAGCCATGCTTGAGGGCATTTGAAAAGCCTTGTGGAACTGCAGTTTCTGAAGCCTTGCGATGCTGTTCGTAGCTACCACTTAGGGTTTGTTCCTCAGGGAGAGCAGTTCCCCCTGAACACAGTGAAGTGTTTGTGTACAAATGGAAATGGCATACTGGAGGATTCCATGCTGGTGACAGTGCAGGTCATTTCCTTTGTTAAAAAAGATTAAATTAAAATCACTTTCCAGCTGCCTTGCACAAGTCCCGGTGCACTCTTCCAGCTTCCAAGGAGAAGATAAATGGACCATCTTTTCAAAACAATGTCTTCAAAATTATGTATAACACCTGATATCATCAGTTTTGCAGCTATCTTTGGAAGCTTCTCTGGTTTAGCAGCAAACTAAAGAGATAAGCAAACACATACTAGGATCTGCATCGTTGCTTGGAAACAATCAGTTTGGGAATGGCATAATCCTATTAGTCTGAAGAAGACCAAAATTTTAATAGACTTCATGCAATTCAGATGCAAACTCTTCCTCTCAAATCAAATTTTACTACACACGAAACAGCTTTCCTCTTTTTTTCCCCCCTCCCTACTAAAGGGCATACAAAATGCCTCATGGCATCTCAACAATGAATAACGATGTGCTAAACCTTTATTGATTTGCTTGGCATTCTCATAGACTCCCCACTCCCAAAACATATGCACTGAATTACACACTCATGTTTGCAGTATTAAAAATGCATTACATTCAAAAGAGAAGACTGGAGAACTTAAAGGATGGCTAATGGAATATAGAGGTCCAGATTATTCAAGCTGGGCTTGGCACAAGAGCACATCTGGGTGCACAGGAGGGATGCTGACACCACAGTTTTAGGCAACATGATCAGTTGGCACACCTGATTAGAGTCCTGCTATTGTGAATGGAGAAACACCAGGATGTCCTGTGGCTGAGCCAGAGCAGGGACTCACTTACTGTCCTACTCTTTCTCTGCTGAGTATGGAAGGAGCCTCACTACCTGAAAAGATCATTGAAGTTGAGCAGAGCCTCAGGCCTACTCTGACCTATTTTCAGCTGTGTCAGGAGTCAAATTGACCGCTGCAGCATAGGGAAGCCCTGTGCTCATGCTGTGGTGCCAGCGTGGAGGGTCTTGACTCCTTTTCTCAGCTCCAGGATGTAGATAGTTCTAGTGATGACTCATGAAGACAACTTTCCAAGTTCTAAGTGATGCAGAGCATCAAGAAAGAAATAGAGGTTGAAGTCTGTAGTCTTGCATAGCTACATTTCCAATTTCAACTAGGCATTGAAATCCATCTTTATTCAGAGGAGCTCTCATTTACATGCCGAACTCCCTTCCACTTCACTGGAGCAGAAACTTGTGTAAAGTGTACCGTTAGACACAATGCTTTCCCAGTGAAATTACTCCCTGCCTCATGGTGGTGGCTGCTGGCTTCAACCCAGCCAAGAAGGAGAGTTATCCAACCTTAGTGTGTCCGTGTGAAATTCACCTGTTGGCTGTGGGCAGCTCCTTCTCAACAGATATCAGGATCAGAGCCACTACAACAACCCTGATTCATTTCATGGCTGCTCAGCAGCCACACAAAGGATGGGAGCAGCCTTACCAACAGACCTGCTTTTTCACCCCAAGACACTTCTCTCTGAGGCAGGGTTGAGACTTGCAGGGTAGGAATAATGCTGAGATACTACTGATGTTGCCTGGACTGAACTCCATTATCTCAGGCTGTCAAGCAAGCTTGCACTTTCGACATTAAAAGCATGAATTGCAAAAGTACAAATGGGAGATGATTCTCAAAAGGCATTTTTACAGCCAGCGGAAAGCTTCATGCCAATTGCTTTAAAAGGCTTTGAAAGTTTTCCAAAACAGCACAACACAGGCCCAGATCACTCCTACTGGTTTAGCTTCATAATTGCCTTCTCTTTCAATACTTATTTTTGTCTTCAGCTGAGTGTCTCCTACCCTCACTGCCAGTATCCTTCAGAAAGGGATGAACAGAGCTTCCTTTCCCACCCCACAAATGTGGCCTGGCTGTGCTGCAGGTTGCCATGGGCAGAAGCACAAGGTGCACTTACCCAGCTGTGCCCAAAAATATTTCCAACATTCCCAGCTTGAAGTATGAGGAAGAAAGTCCAGCTCTGAGGTGCAGCACAGCTGACTGCCAACTCCTAAAACCTGGAGGGATCCCACAGCATCTGGCAGTTTCTACTTGGCCAACATAACGCTCGCAAATCTTAACCTATTCTGTCACCAAGAATTACACAACCAGCTGAGAAGAGGAAATGTTTGTGTTTCAGCCAGCCCCTCTGAGTACTGGGTTTTACTGAGACAGGTTTCTGCAAGTAACTTGAATAAAAGGTCATACTCTAAGCTGTAACTCTCATTCTGTAGGTTCCCAGAAGCCTTTATTCAGCTGCATAATGTCTGTCTTCAGCCAGTGTTGGAGGTCCCATGAATTTTAAATGCAACATTTGGATCAGAATTTTTCTAACCTTCTTTGCTGCCATTTCTGCACGTGCAATCTAGGATAGTCTCTCTGAGACACAAGTCTCTCTGAGACTATCCTAGATTGTTCTGCTAGACCTCCTGGGCACTTTCTACCTTGAGATCTCCAGTGGTGCTGTCCTCACTCCTACATCCAAGCACTGAGAAAATTTTGAGCTAGCTGCTTCAAAAACGCAAATCAATGGATAATAACTTTTTCTCATTTGTGTTCCTTAACTACTTTTTATGTTAGTAAGAAATCTTTCTTTTTTCTTGCCTTTTCTACACTTTCAGCACTTTAATGATTAGCCTACTTCTTACTTCTTTTTGGATTTTTTATATATTGCTAATGATAACATTTTTATCTCGGAAAGATTTCTTGGATTCTTCAGTGTCTAGCCACAAGATTCTTCCTTATTAATGTTACTGTTAGCTGTCTGTTATATATGTGGGATACAGCTGTTTGTACAGCTGGCTGATCCTGATGGTCAGCTTTTGCTGGGAAGACATCAACACAGCATTAGAGTGATGGGGTCAAAGTAGCTCAGCCCCCATTTTTATTTTCTTCTCTAACTTTTCCTGGCCACAATCTGCAAGAACCTTTCTACTCTGGAGTTGTACCCCACCACCCTTCCAGTCCCCACCCCATACCTGCAAGGAGTAGGGGGGGTCTTTCAACTCCACATGTGATCTGAGCTCTTTTTACTTTGCTTGGCCCTGCAGGAAGCCTGGGTTTGGGATGGCTGTGGATGCTGTTCATATGGAAATTACTTAAGTAATCACAGAACGTTCTTTGGGGTATCAGGGGCCACCATGGGGAGCAGAGGCTGACATCAGCAAGGAGAGGTGGGTGATCCAGTGGCATGGAGCCAGCCAGGTGAAAAGGGGAACAGCCAGGGAGGTGAGCCTCGTAGTCCCAAAGGAATAATTGCATGTCCAGTAAGGCTGGAGGCAGCAGCTCGTGGCAGAAGGCGAGTGTGCACGTGCTGAGGAGTGAGGAGCTTGCCCTGTTTGTCACAAAGCACGACAGACCGGATGAAGGATGAGTCACAAGTGCTAAGCTTCGCTGAGAGGCTTAAACATTTCAAGCACCAGCACCCATAACCCTGTAACCACAGCACTGCCACTGCTCATAATGGGCCCTTACGTGCAGTGCTGAGTTTCCAGGGTCTCAGGGCTGAGGTTCATTAGCCCTTTTTTGTCTGAGCTTTCCTTAATCTGCCTAGAGCTTCCTTTTAAACATGGTTAGCTGTATCTGCTTTTTTTTTTTTTCCCTAATGACCAGGCGGCTATGCTTGATTAGTTTTCCTTTTGCTTGTCTTTGCAGGCTATAACCCTAATGTTTACATTGACAGTAGCAACAAAGAGCCCTTCCATGCAGAATGAAGCTTTCATGTCTAAAATACAGTGAAGTCGTGTAGAGGAAGACAGGATGATAGGAAAAAGGGCAGAGTCTGACATGGCAGAGCCCAGGGCTGTAAACAACTCACCAATGGTCAGTTACAGAAATGAAGATCTGGGAGCTGCACAAAGCACATTTCAGGGGTAGCAAACAGCAAAGAACAAGTAGCAAATGTGAGATATGGTTGCCATGCAGAGAGGCAAATCAAGGTGTGAACCAAATCAGCAAACTTACAGAAATTATCCCGACTGGCTCCTAAGGGGAGGAAGAAGACACTATCAACCTGACAAGGTACACAGGGGTGTACCCTTGTGTATATAGGTTGCCCACTATTCCCTTGGTATGAAGCCATCAATCTGAGCACCCAGAAGGGCAGTGGGAGGGGTTGCAAAACACTGGAAGAAGGACCAGATGCTAGGAGTGGATAAAACAATTTTAGCTGTATTGTTGTTATTGAAACTTTTCTATAGTAGTATTTTTTGCTTTTATTTCCTTTCTTTTCTATATTAATTGGGTCTGGATTAATAAGAATTCTTTTGATCAGATCATTTATATTTCAGTTTTTCTAACAGCAGATTCTGACCCCTACCCAATGTGCTTCCTTTTTGTCCATAACAAGATTTTGAGCTTAACACGTTCAATAAATCCCCGATACTTTGGGGACTGAGGGAATTACTGATTTCTCTCTCTGTTAACAGCTACCAGGCACCTGAAGGCACTAACATTCTCACCATTTTCCCAGAGCAATGTGAGCAAGACTGGGAAAGAGATGCTCAGCAGTTGCAGAGCATCCATTATGGTCACTCAGCTGGAGTAGCAGTTTCACTGAGGCCCCACATAACCTCCCTGCTATAAAGGATTTCTAATTCCTGTAAGAAACTTTACTTTTTCCCATGGCTCTGCAGTGCATGCAGATAATTCCCATCAGCTCCTAACAGCTCTATGCTATGTGTTTTAATGTGCTTTTCTGACTATGACAAAACAAGGTCCTGAAAAGTGTGAGATCATCCCCAGTACCTTTGGTTTTGCACTGTAGCAAAGGTAGCACTGTACTGAAATGGGTTTTAGCCAAGCACCACAGAGCAGAAGAAATTCCCAGCTGATATGGGCCATGTAGGATCCATTATCCCTGTTCCTTGCCCACTCAGCTCTTAACTATTCTGGTTTTATGGTCATTTTGCCTGAGGAGAGCAATTTAAAGCAGGTGCAGCATCACCAAGAAATGAGGCCAGTGACCTGGAGTTTCAAAAGGATTTGAGCATCTAGATACAAGTACAACCTTGCTGAAAATACCCCACACTCCTCAGGATACTCCTCCCTCTACTACTGACTACTTGGAACAGTTTTTCCCCTGGGTATTTCAGCCCTTCCAACATTTGATAAAAAAATTCCAGATCTCTAATGAAATTGATGAATTTAGGAGACAAAATGCCAGCATTTCCTTCTATAATCACTGAGATAATCCACTGAATTTCCAAAGCTGCTACCTGCAAATCTCACTCAATATCAGGAGCTCCAGTGGGAATTCAGTGCCTCTGCAAGTCCGACAATGAACAAAACCAGAGGCTAAAGACAAACTGCAGAGGATATTGGTGAAAGAAATGGAAGAATAATTTTCTGAGAGATGTGACATTCCCTGGAGAAAAGGCTGTCCAATCTGGCTGCTGTATAGATTTTTAGGTTGCTTTTTAGAAAAAAAAATTCTAATTATGAATATGTACAAAAAAAAGTTTTCATTGGCAAAATATCACCTAAATCCTTTGCAGAAAAAGTGAATTAAAGAGGAATTTGAGTGGAAAAAGGACTGGGCTTGGGTCAGGAGATCAACCCCCTATGCACAGTGTATATGCCTTTACAATATGCATGCATTTTCCCTGTGTTTTCCAACTTTCTTTCTGCCCTTTAATTTAAGGTTGCCTGTTCTGATAGTAAATGTCTCACAGCTGCAGAAAGGAAGTTGCAGACAGCCTGTAATTTACTGCCAAGCATCACTCTGAAGAAGTTTGCAATTTGTGATAATGGTATTGTTCCTTCAGTTCTGTTCTTGTAGCTCATCCTTCATTACACACAACACTTTACAAGGCCTTCTGTGTTTAGCAGCATTAGCCCCTCAAGCAAGAGATTACAGTAAGAATATTTAAAATTTTATTACTGCAAGCTTTTTTTCCAAGTCCCTTGTGGCAGTAAGTACAAGGTATGAGTGGGTGGTGCCAGGAAAAATCATCCTTGTTTGTGTCAGGCAACAAATAAATCCCACATGTAAAATACAACTTGACATAATAAACTGTCAATGCAATTAGCCCTCAGATTAGTAATTTTATAATTCAGCTGTTCAGCAATGACTCAAACCTGTTGTATGCCATCTTTCAAGTAACAATATAAATAGCTTTAGCGAGCAAAACAGACACCTGCAATTTATTGCCTCAAAATGTACTTTTCCATTCCAGATATCTCATCTTTTTCCTGATAAAACTGAAGATTATTTGAATTAAATGAATAGGCTTTACCCAAAGCAGTCTGAGGCTCAGCTAGGAGTGTATAATCTGTGTCAGCCCTGGATGGACTGGTGAGGTGCCCCTTTGCCCCACAATAGGCCATTTCTCTGATAACGAATTTGCATTTTACTGCTTTCCCAGGCAAGAAATGCATCATCTCTTACCTCTAAGGAGGGGTGTGGGTGTGCACAGAGAACCACTGCACAGAATCACACAAGCAGCATTCAAAGCAGACAGATTTGCTGTTTCTTCAGGTTAAAGCTTTGGTTAGCTTTTAATTATGATACTGGTCAAATCCACATAGGATTCAGATTGGTGAACCCCAAATTTATTTTGATGTGTGATACTGGTCTTGTTGAGCTTTCCCATCAATTACTCTCTCCAGACACATTAGTTGGTGTCACCAAGAGGCCCTCTGGTGCAGAGCCATCATTCACAGAGCCCATGCAACTGCCCAGGATCTGTGACACTGCACTTGGCTCACAGATTATTCTGCATTCTATCACTACCCACTGCATCCTCTTGAGTGTTACAGTTAAATGGCTAAGCTTTTCCTCTTCTGTGTTCCAGTATGACTTTTTCTTTTCCCCAACCAGGATATACCTTTCCTCTAGAGAAATCATATCCAGTGCCTTTTGAGGAGCCTCTGGTTTACCTTGTTTATAAACCCACTTTATACCATAGCTGAAATCCCACTGCCTTATATCCCATGTCTTTCTTTTCATCTTAGTATGATGAGAAAGAGGGAATCATGTGAGCAAGATCTTCCATCTACTTCATGGAGAACTGAACGAAAACATGGCCTGCATTCAGCCAAGAAAAGTTTTTCTGACTCTGGAAATATATATCAAAAGAAAAGAGAAACAGGAATGGGGATGATCCACCTTTTTCCTACCAATCATTAGCTATATTTAATTGAACACTAGGTCAATAAAGTTTTGTAGTCTGATAATTGAGTGGAATGAACTCAGACTAGGCAGTCAAGCTGATATGGTATTTGTGAATTTGGATTTATTTTTCAAGACCAAATTTTGTCAGGTTTTGTGAAGCTAATCTAATGATGTTAAATATAGAGGTGATATAATTAGAAGGTAGTTCATAGTTAATAAATATTATAAAGATCTCCAAATGCTTTGGTGGATAGATCATCACATATGATTTTAAATAAAAGTACAAGTAAGATTGGTTGAGAAAAAGTCACATTTTCAGAGCAATTCTTTGGATGATTTTTTTTTCAAAATGCATTGCTGTCTTGTTCTGACAAGATGAGAAATTCAGCTGCAGAAAAAAGAAACTACAAGACTGCATTGTGAGAGGGCTGAAAAAAATCTACAGACAGAAAATGCTTCCTTTGCTTTCTGACTTCTTACAAAACTCTGTAGCCTCTGCCAGTGATTTTTGTGTGATTCGTCAGGAGTAAATCTGGCAGAAGTTTTACCCAGGCTCTGGCTCATTGCAATGTAACAGAAGTAAGAAGTGTCCTCTGTGTAATTTTTTCCTCTTTTAGTATTAATATTTGCCTACTAAGGTAATTTCTTAAGTGCAATATGCTTTCCTGTACCTCTAGCATGTCCTAACATAGAACTTTTACTTTGTTTTCTACAGGAGGTGGCACCTTTGGTTTTCAGGGGTTGGTGGCACATGCAGCTGTGTAGGTATGAGGCATCTTTGGGCAGCCAAGTCTGTCTTGGCAGCCCTTATATTCTAGGTATTGCCCAGATTTCCTCAGTTAGCAGAGAGCTCCATAGCAGCAGAGAACCCCAGAAGACATCATGAAACCTATATGAACAACACATATATGAACCAGTTGCAGAATAATTACTGCCAGCTTTGAACGGCTGGCCACATGCAGTCTGACCAGCAAGCTGTGACTTCCATCTCCCCTGAGAATGAATACGATTAGATGGTGTGGTACTTCAGGCTGGCTCTTAACAGTGGGAGACATTTCAGTGACTAGAGGAGTCAGTCTCCCTAGAGGAGAAGAGAGGCTGGGAAAGATGTTGCTTCTGCTTGCTGAGGACAGTTTACCACCAGAACTGAGTGGCAAACTGTCTGTAAGAGATACCAGCCCTAAGAATAGCCTTTTCCAGATATTTTGTGAGTTCTTAGGGGCCTGATTGCATCTCGGGGTGAAGGCTCCCTCGCATCTCTCCTCTCCTTGCTAATGTGATTGTGATACCTGCAGATTAGCACCTTACCCTCAGCAGGCCCCTCTGAGCCCAGCCCAAGAGTAAACACAGACACTGCTGGTAAGACAAAGCTCCATTTACCCACCAAGAGATAAGTTCGGGTTTTTGTTAGATGACTGCAAACTAAATTGCCAGCAAAGCATAAATACAGTTTTAATCTCAGCCCTGCAACACAATGTGTCTGTTTGCTTAGGCTCTCTTACCTAAAACATATCTCTGCTCTCAGAAGAAAGGCACCATGCCACCATCACGGTGTCAGCCTCTGCCATCCAGAAGCAGAGACCTCTTCCCCAGTGTGAAGCTGTTTATAGACCTTAGGACTGGAGTCAGAGGGAAAAAAGCAAATGCTGGGAAGGATATTTAGGAGTCAGACTAAGAACTACCTTAAATATCTACATAGTGTTTTTTCCCTGGTCTCAGGACAAGATAATGTAATACATTGCTATAACATCCTATGTCCTATAACTGATCACAGGGGGAAAAAATGGTGAAACTCATATATTTTGCTGTCTACTTGCAGCCCAGATGCCCGTTTAAATATTTCCTTATTTCTATCCTTCTCCCTCTGGCAAATGTCACAATCAGCACAACAGAGCTTCTGAAGGCCTGTTTTCCTCTGAGAGCATGAAGTAACCTAAATAATATCAATGGGCTGTGGCTAGAAAGTTTCATGAGGGAGGAGAATTAAGCCAGTTGAATAAACATGGATCAGCTTTGGCTATCACCTCAGGGTGAAATCTCTAGGTCACTTTGGCTGAAAATGACAGTATGAAATGGGTCAGACATTCAGGCCTTGGCTCCCCATTTCCCAGGCCCTAAAGTCAGTCTTTACAGACAAGCAAGCNATGCTCAGGGAGGACAGAGAGGTGGCCGAAAGGGAGCAGAGCATTGTTGCAGCCATGGTGAGCTCCTGCAGCACCATCCTACTGCACCCCAGTTCTCTGCACAGTCGACAGAGAGGAATAATTGTGTTTTGAAAAGGCTGAGTTTAAGAGACACAATACATTTCCTGACTGACACCTCCCTGGTAAATGTGTGTAAATTCCCTTGGATAACACGCCACTCAGAGAATTACAGGCTGTGAGTGCTTGGGTAAGTTTTACTGCTTTGGTTTCAGTAGGCTGGCTAATGGCTGTGAAATTCCCTCCCAGCTCCTAGCCTGAGCACTACATCCACAATTTAAAAGCACTCACATGTTTACCCCCATGTTAGCTAAAGAAAGAGGCTACATGGGCTGTATGTTATGTTATACTCCTTGATGGAAATAGAGGCACACCAGAAAGCTCACTTCAGCAGCAGAGCTGTAACCTTAAGTGAAAAAATACACAGGTAACCTTCTCCAGAAAAAAAAAAAAGAACAAACCAACAACAACAACAAAACCAAACCAAAAACCAAAACACATAAGCTTTGAGCACCAGGAAGAATAAAGTCCTATTTCTGCAAAGATATTATCAGCAGCCACTGCAGCACCTATTGTTTCTATTCATAAGCTCCCTCCCGTATCTTTGTCTCTTTTACTACATCAGTTTCAGGCTACTGAGAAATTCCTTGGTTCCCAAATCAGGCTGAAGCCACTGTAACCCCTGGATGCACTTGAAAGCAGCTGATTCTGATTTGTTTTTTGCTCTATTATCTCACATTTCCTCCCTTGACCTCTTGAAGAGATATCATTCAAACACTCTGAAAAGAAGCTCTGACTTGCTAGTTACATAAACTTTCAAAAAAAAGCATGCATAATTAGATTGCCCAAATTTGTGCAGTAGCAGAAACCTTATTAACAGAGAGCAACCCTAGAAAGACAGCTTTTTCTTAACCAAAGCAGAACTACAGTGCTCTGAGGCTGAAATGCTGAGAACACTTGGACAGTACTTACCTACTGCAGTCTTGTAGATGACATAATGCTGTTAATTAATGGACTCCAGAGAGTCTCTTTTGTTTGTCTTTGTCTAAAAGCTCATTTAAGTAAAAACGTTTCCCTCGCTGACTTGAACTCTCTTTTAGGGGCCAATTCTGCATTGCATTTGCAGATGAACAGCCAGCATATAAACAGAGTAAAATAGCTGTATGGCAAAAAAGGGCCATGGGGAGTTTTTCTCCTTCCCAGAGAGCTCAGCTCATCTGGAAGGAGTCTAGTGGCCTTGCACAGGCACAGAGAGGTGCTTTTGAAAGGTTGAAGAGTATGCTTGATTCTGATCTTGCATCCCTGCAGACACACAGCTTTGGTGTATTCTGGGTGAAAGCTGTGGGTGCACAAAAGGAGGACTAAACCTGCCTTTATAGTCAAGGCAGTCTCTGGCTTTTGAGGATAATTTTGCTTCTCCTAAAGCAGACATTGGCTTAGGTACGTTGGATGCTTGGCAAAGGATGCGAAGGATGTGTCTATGCTATTGTTCTGATTTGGACCACAAGTGACCTTTAGAAAAAGTGAGTCTCCTGATCAGCTCCATGGAGCTTCCCATGGACCCTGAGAACACCCAAAACACTCCTCCCAGGATCCTTCTCTATAATTTAGGGGGAGCTTCAGGCAATCAAACAATTGTCAAATGTCAAAGCTTGACAAAGCAGCTGTTTCCCTCCCAGAAGGTGATAGTCTGTTCTTCCTGAGCAGCAGCCCCAAAGTCTGATCGATGAAGTCTGACCAGGACATTAAAGGAGAACCAGGTCAGGGTGGCAGTGGCAGATGAGGTGAGGGTGGATTTAAGCCCTCATGAACTTCTTGGATGTCGAGCAAGTGCAGAGCTGACTGTTTCCTCATGGAGATGCGATGAAGCCCAGGGTCACCAGAGCCCCAGTCCAGCTGAGAGACTATTGAGCACCTCCCATCATTCCTTAACTGGGCCAAGGGCGCAGCTCAGAAGGGGAATTTGAACACTGCAACTTGGTGAGGAAGTACTGATTTCTCTTTCTCTTTTATTTCTGGGTAGACATTTGTCACCCAATCCTATTTTTTTTCTTGGAAAAGAGATACTTCAACAGATAGTCCTCTGGAAGTTACAAGGAAAATATTTTCATAAAAAGAAAATTAATTTATTTGGGCTCAAAACATCACTGGAAATTAATGTGCATCTAAAAAGAAATTCAATGTCCAAAGGCAATGATGTCGAATTTTGGTTTTTTGTTTTGTTTGGTTTGGTTTTTTTATCTGTGTGGATATTGTGGAGGTCCTCCTTCTTCTTTGTCAGAGGGAGACGGGATCTATGTGAGTGCTCTGCCTGCCTGCAGAGGCTCAATCACCCTCTTGTCCTCCATCAAAATGATTCAACTTTCTGCAAAAAGACAAAGCAAGGCTGCTCAAAAGCAGGCTCTGCTGCCCCTTACTGAAGCATGTTGGTCTGGACCAGTCCTTTACAGGGTTTGGAACAGTAGTTCCATCTTGGCCATGTGCCTTGGAAAACAATGGGTTTCTGGGAGAGAAATGTGGTGCTGCTGTCAGCTCCCAAATAGCCCTAGCCATGTCCCACGTTCTCCTGGCTCTTCAGTAAGCCCCTTGGACACATCCATGTGGTTGTTGCTTTCGTGTACACTGACTGCAGCACCTTAGCATGGAGAACAACTCTTTGTTTGATATTTGTACAGAGTGTCACAGGATGATGTTTAGGGTAGCTTGCTTTGGGGTTTTTGGGTTTTGTTGTTGGTTGGGTTGTTGTTTGGGGTTTTTTTGTTTTTTGTTTTGATTGATTGTTTGGAGGGTTGGTTTTGTTTTGGGGTGCTTTTTGGGTTTTTGGTTTTTTTCTTTCAGAAGCTACCCTAGAAAGAAATACAAAAAGAAATACAAGAAGAAAGCAGAAGATGATGTTAACACGAACTCTTCAGAAAAGCTATTGTCCTTTGGTAAAATGACTAACATAAAGCAGCTCTAGATAGGTGCTCACCAGAGGAACAGGGTGATCCTACCTTTTGTAAACTTCCTGGTAGGCTGCTCACTCAGCCACTTTCTCTAGCAGCAAACTAGAAATGGACCTGCCCTGGTGCTTATGGCTTTCAGCTCTAGAGAACACGTGCTCACAACTCTGACTTCCTGGCCATAAAGGGAAGGCAAGAAATCTGTAAGTTTGTCTTCATTCCCCTGAGCAAATCTGCTACCAGCTGTGGTGCAGCAATCTCCACTTTGTGCTTCGACGTGATGCCCTCAGAGATCTGGGAGAGGGGATCCTTCTCTCTCCTGCCAGTGCTCGGTGTCAAGCTGAAGGGCTGCAACGTTATCACTGCTGCATCTCTCACTGTCCAGGACCTGCTGCGTGCTATAACCTATGGACACAAGATTCTTGGGATGGGAATGTGGGGGAGACCAAAGCTACCAGAGACCGGCTCCACTCTCTCCTCACAGTCCCACCCTCAAATGTTTCCCTGCTCCCATCACTCTTGCTGGAGACCAACCCATAGGCTTTACCCTGGCAAGAGACTTTCTTGCTTGGTACCTGCACGTTGACTTTCTCTGGCATCTCGAGTCCCTGTTGCCCACCTGCCTCCTGCAAAAGCCTGGCAGCCCAAAACCTCTGGTTCAGCAAAGATGCTGAGGGGATTCCGCTGCAGACTCTCCTAGCAGGCTGCTCTCCTCCCTCTGCGTTCTCCCTAATGCCTTGGGAAGCCATGCACATTCTGTGGAGCCAAGCAGCCAACAACAGCCTCAAGCAAGATTTTTTGTGGCTTGAAAGCATTTACTGGAAGCATCAGGACACAGGAGGAGTAGAGAAGGCCGCCATGTGTTGGACACTTCTATCTGCTCTTTGGCCGTCACAGGAACTTCTGAACTTGGCACAGTTCAGGCCATTCCACCTTCAAACTGTCTTGGCAAAAATAATGTCTGCCACTAGGGAGATTGCTGTGGCCTGGAAGAAAGAGGCAGTTAATGTAATTCTACTCCTTAACCTCCTGTGACAAGGCTTGGAGAGAAGGAACGGGGGAAAAAAGGTGTGATGGGAAGAGGAGGAGGTGGGAAATATCTCAGCACTTTAATAAAGACTTTTCAAAATGTCTCGCACCTTGTCCCTGAATTCAAATCTCTTCCAGAAATGAACACCAAGGAGCATGGTGCTGTTTTCTAGGCAGCCAGGGTGATAATGCAAGATACCCGCACTGGTACATATGTTTTGGTTGATCTGGGTTTTCCCTTCTTTTGTTGAAGTTCAAAAAGCATGGTTCAAAAGGTCTAAGTTTGCACTTCAGACCCTGGGAAAAAACGTTTCTTGCCTTGGAGGAGGAAGGCTGGTTTTGTGACAAAATTAGTATTTTTCTTCTGTGAGGCTATTAGAAACTGACTTTACCGAGAATAATATTTAAACAGTTTGGCTAGAAGAGATTGCAGTCCTTTTTGTGTTGCAACACACTGGAATACCCAAAATTATCCTTTGGGTACAGCAGCCTTTCCAAGGCCTATTGACAACCTCCTGGGATAAACCCATGGAAAGGACACCACACTCCCGAGATGCGGGATCCTGAGATGTCCCCTTCTTCTCCCCTCTGCCAGAGCTCTGTGCCCACCATGGCCCAGCTTTTCCTCTGGCACCCACTACTCAGGATAGGGCTACAGGTCTCCCAGAAAATCCACAGGGAATCATCTCCCTCTTATGGTGCGATCCCGTACTACACTTGGGTTCGCCTCTCCCGGCTCCTCGGTGTTTGCTGGAGCGGGCAGGGGGACAAGCAGGAGACATGGCAAGAAAACCATAGCAAAAGCGATCTAACATGGGGATGGGCTGGAAGCTGGAAGAGGGGATAACTGCTAGGGGAGGAAAACGAGGGCAGGAAGGTGATGACGAGGTTGAGCAGCCTCTGAGGGAAATGGGAGGAGGTGACCGCCCGTGGCTGCTGAGGACTGGAACCAGAGATGCAGAGCTCCCAGACGGTCCTTTCCACACCAAATCTAAAAATATTCCTTTGCCCCGAAGGCGTGCTGGCTGTGGCTGTGCTGGGGCGTGAGGTCCCTCCTCACGGGTGAAGGAGTGGCACAGGTCTGGTTGCCCATGGGACAGAGAGGCACTCACCTGGCAGCGCTCGGTGCTAAGGCTGGAGGCGTTGCCATCACCAGTCCATCTAAACTCTCACAAATTCCGTGCATCTCTTGTCGGCAGAGCTGCTCTGCCTGGCAGAGCTTGCAAGGCTCTCTCTGGAAGGGGGGCTGTGGCTGGGACCAGGGAGGGCAGGAGCCAGGGAAGCCGCTGTGCCCGCTGTGCCCGCTCACAGCCCCGCTCTGCCCCGCCGGGATCGCCAAGGCAGACCTTGCACATCTCCGTCTGATGCCTGTGCAGGGAAGAAGTCAGCTGAGCTCGCCAAAACAATCCTTGTAGCTGCAAGGAATGTCAGGGAGGCTGGGTCACTGCTGGCCTGCTGGGCAGTGCCTGTGTTGCCCCGTGGAGATGCACCTGCCTGGCCAGGAAGCACAGCAGCTCCCTGCTGGCCAGGAAAGCAGCTCTCCTCCTGCAGCACCTGGGGGGACGCTGGCCTGTGCCCCGGTTCTGCCTAGGGCCCCTTTCCCAAAAGACAGGGCTGCCCGTGTGCTCTGAAGGTGCAAGCCCAGAGCCTCCAGCAGAGCAGTCCCAGACCAGTCAGGCGCAGAGGCCGATCCTGGTTTCCATCATCAATCTGATAAATGGGAAACCTTCATGGAACAATTGCTGCTCTGTCCGTGCATCAGTCTTCAAAGAGGAGTGCAAGATCTTCCCTGTGTTCAGGTGTCTGTGTTGTTTGCAGAGCTCAGGGCAACTGAGGAGACCTCACTTAATGATGAATATTCAGAGAGAAAAGCCAACCAAGGTTAACAAGAATTCACAGTGAAACTGGTTCCATTAATTTAAAAACCAAGCTGTCCCATTTGCTCTTCACACTCGATGATTTTCACAGACCTCTCCAGGGCTTGACTGATTACTTTTAAGCTAGACTATCTGTGTCCAGTTGACTCAAGCAGCACTCAGAAATGTAGCTCAAGCATGGTGCTCAGCAGCAGTCCAGGGGCAGGTGCCACCCACAGGTGCCAGGGCCTCACCCATGTGGGGCACATCCTCATCAGAGCCCGTGGCAGAGGCACCGCCCCTCCACAGAGCTCCTCTCTGCTTCCCACATCCCAACCACATCTCCCATAGCTCAGCTAATCTGACACTCATTAAATACACTTAACAGCCAGGTGTTCATCCTTTGAGATGGATCTGAGAGGTATCCAGGGGTTGCTTCTGCTTCCAAGCGGTGCTGCTGGCTGGGGCTGGATTTCACAGGCTGCTCCTGGGCCCAGTCCTTGTCTGCCTATTTTGCCCCTGGATTAAATCATCTTGATGCGCTGCAGCAGGAGTTAAGGGGAAAAGCCAAACACAGTTGAACCCGGGTTTATATTTTGGCTTTGCTCATCCCTGCACAATCCTGAAGAGTGGCCAAGTGCCTAAGTGCTGTTCATTTTGTTGGGTACATTCTTAACACTGTGAAGGCTCCTTGCTCAACAAATCAGCAATGAAGCTAATGAATCTCAAGGTGAATTCCAATACACATGAGGTGTTCTATTTACAAGTTTTCCCACTTTTTGCATAAATGAAAGCTGCAGCTCTCATGTAATGGCATGAATTTACAGGCTAGGAATAGCAGCCTAGCTTCCAACTTCCCACTAACACAGGGAGTGGGTGGGACACAACTCAATTCCGATCTGCCCAGGTACCTTCCGTCTAGTTCTGCCAGGAGGCACCGCACAGGGACAGTGCAGCTGCACCAGTCATGTTGCTCTCTAGGTGAAATCCCTGCACCCAGAGACCTGCTGATCCCCACAAAACTAAGGCAGAAAGCAGGAGATAGGTGTCTGTAAATCCTGGATCCTTCTTTTCAAGGATTTCTCCAGGCTCCCAGTCCTGCTCAATAGAAGACCAGCAATCACTGCAGCATGTGTCATGCAGGAGGAAGATCCCTTGCAACCTACTGTTCCCTGCCTGCCCTTCATGTGGAGTTAAAACAGGACCTCTCATTAGCCTCTTGTCTGTTTTGGTTTAACAGGGTACATCTCTAATCACACTGAAATTATAGGGAAAATAGAAAAAAAATCTAAAGTTTATTTGCTATTCTGGCGTAATAGTCTCTGAGTAATGCTACCTACAGATAAAATGGGTGAAAATAAAACAAGAGATTATGGAATTGAATGGATAGTCATGGTACAGCATGCAAAGGTAGACATGTCCTGCTGAAGTTGTAATTTAGCATGGAAAGTGGCGGGGGGGAAAGAAGAGCAAGAAGGATATCTACTGCTAGGGGAGGTGGTGATGGAGAGGGGAGAAAAATATCTGTAAAGAGATTTGTGAAAATCACCAAGTGTTTTGTTCACAGCCAATGTCCTATTCATGCTCCCAGAGGACAGATGTATGGGAGGTCCCTGTCACACCTGGAGGGAGCATTTGGATTATTAAGATTTCCTTGTGTGACCAACTCCTCCCCAATGGGCTTTTAACTAGCTGCCATGACGGAAGCTGCATGTGGCACGCTGGGGGCTGCCGGTGGCAAGCTGCCTCTCCCAGCGCTGGCCGCCTCGGGCTGTGGCGGCAGCCACGTGGCATTGCTCCCGGCCACTGACTGGGTGGCATTTCATTCTGTGTAAATTACGCTTATTACAAGTGAATGAACAGTTTTAAATTCACAGAGTCATAACTGGAAGGCCGAGGGGCCGTTGCCATCAGTTGCCCAACCTCCTCTGTAACTGGCCATAAAACTGCAGCCGGGAGCTCCTGCATCCAGCCTGTCAATCCATGCCCAAGCAGGAGGGAATCTGTGAGAAAGACACTCTGTCTTCATTAAAATCCCGATGTGTGCCACAAATCCTGGCTGAGAGATCCTAAAGGCTAATTACTCTCACAGAATTCATACCTCATTCTCGCTTTGGGTTTGCTCCTGCCCACAGGGATCCTTACCTGCATTACTTCCTGAGCTCCCCTCCAAAAACCAAACTTCGTATTTCATTGTACCGATGATTGACAGCCTTGGAAACCAATGCTATTTATGGACTAGACTCACAAATTGCCGTGAGCAAACAAGGGGCATGGGGCATGGGATCACCCACCCAAAGTATTCAGGACATTCATCACATATATTTTATACAAACAATTCCCTGAACCCTCATCTAAAAGGGCCCAGCAGGTGCTTGTGTCCCCAGTAAGGGCATACAGGGAAAAGCAAGAAGGAAAGGGTGAGCTGAGAGGACTGACCCAGAGCTGATTAAGGAAGAGACTGGCGGCAGTGTGACAAGCCTCACAGGGAACTGAGGACTGAAAGAAACCAAAAAAAAACAAACCACATTTTGGGATGCACCGAGTGCTGAGGGAAAGATGAAGAAAAGGGGTTTGAAGCAGAGGTGCCAGGTGTGGGGAGACGTCTGTGCCAGGTGTGGGGCTGGACTGAAGGCCGGGAAGCTGCTCTCAGGCACCGTGCTGGGAACAGGCAGCTGGATGAGGCAGCTGCCAGTCACCGAGGCACAGGAGAGCAGGGCAGGGCAGGGGAGCAGAGAGTTTCTCCACGTTCACACCAGGCAGAACCTGACCTCCCATTCCCATGGCAACCCCAGCCCGGCTGTGTCGCACGGAGGCAGATGAAGGCATTCATTTCCCAGCAAAGCCATCTCAGACCCTCGGCACGCACGAGGCAGCCGCCTTCGGGTTGCTGGGGGAACCGTAACTTTTTAATCACACTGCATTAAGGGTTTTATTACTCTGCATATTTATAAGGGTTGGCTTATTCAGATCCAGAGGGAGAGAGAGAGAGGGGGAGAAAGAGAGATTTGATATTTTTACCGTGTCTTTCAGATTACCCCAGACGTTTCCCTGCATGGATGCTGGTGCAGGTGACCAGGGTACCACTGTTGAGGGCAGATGGGATGCAAAATAGTTACAGTGTGTGCAAGCAACACAGCTACCAGAGATGCTAAACAGAGAACTGCAAATTATGTGAAGGAGGGAGATCACTAAAGTGGTAGATCAGTGCCTAATATAATACATCATATTTCTGTGGCTTTTGAGTGAAAAGATGATTGGGACAAATTTTAGCATGATGTTTTACATAAATGGCAGCTACAAGCATATCAACAACCAAAAAGAATGACAACCAAAGGGGGAAAAAAAAGCTCAATTAGCTACTTTGTGGAAAGACTGAGGAACAAATACAACCCAGAAGAGAAGTTTTTCTGCTCTCCAGGGCCTTAGCACATTCTTGTTATTCCCACTCCTGGCCTGTACAGCTTTGCTCAAAAACCTATTTGGGAAGCTTTTGGAAAAACATCAACATTAGTCTTTGTTTGAACCAGCTGGAAAAAATGAGCTTTCCTTAACACTTGGAAAGGCACAAGAGTGACTGACCTAAAGAAACCCTTGGAGGTTGTCCTGGACTCAAGGCCCAGACAGACTTGTTTCCTCAGATGTAGCTGCAGTGCTTTAACATGTCCCTCCGAACTTTCACCCCACAGACTTGAGTATATTTAGCTTCCTGCTGAGCCGCTTGGCCCAATGGACCGGCTGGAATGGGCAGTGTGGGATGCCAGGGCCAGGCATCTCCTTCAGCCCTGGCGAGGACCAAGAGAGGTGCTGTGAGGCTGCGTGCAGCCCATGCAGGGTGAGCGCTTTGGCTGCCCCTGCCAAACCTTACAAACAGATGAGCTCATGACAAGCAAAGTCCCTTCTGAAAGTAGCAGGAAACCCAAAAACTGTCAGCTTTGTGACACATGCTTTGGAAAATCCCTTCCAGTGCTCCAGTCATCCCAAGCTCCATCCCAGACAAGCTGAGCAGCTGGCTGTGCCTCAGCCCAGGCTGCTGCTGCTGCCAGCCCCATCTGTGGCAATGATGTGTCAGGATAGAAACAAGATCTATAGCTCCCTTCCTGTGCTGGCTGCTGGGTCTTTGAAGAGGACTGTGGGCACCAGAAACAGGGTGTCTGCAGGGGGTAAGAGCTGGTTTGTTTATTCCAATGCAATAATTACTGGGAAGAGAACTCAAAAACAGGAGCTAGTAGCATGTGTACCACAGTGGGTTGCACAGATTGGGGTGCTCCCACTGCTCATGTTTGTCCTTTCCTCCATCTGCTCTCCTTTCTGTCTCTGCCAACTATTCTACAGCTCCCTAAGCCCTTCCCACTCCCTCCAGCAATGCCCAAGCTCTTGGTGGTACCAGCACCAGGAGCTGTGGTAGCAGCAGCAGGTGCCCCAAGGGTTCTGGTACCTTTGCTCTCTCATCTCCTCCTCAAACCCTGCCAGCTCAGTGTCTCCTCTCACTCACTTTGCTCCAGGGCTGATTTTCAAATTTTTGAAGATTTTGGGCTTTGACTGTCAGGCAATGACCAGGCAAATGCATCCCATATCAAAAGGCTCCAGCTGCTCTGGGCGAGTGGCCACGCTGCAGGACTGAGGGGGCTGAGCACAGCATGTTTGCCAGGCTGCAGCCACAGAGTGACCTTCATGTGGTGGCTCAGGGACAGCTGCCCCCACTGTGTGAGACTGCGTGTCACAGAGGAGCAGTCACCCTTGGTCAGACCAAATGTCCATCTGACCCCACAGCTTGTCCCTACCAGCCACAGATGCCATGGGAGGAGGGTGAGGACAGGCTGAACCCACCATAGCACCTTCCCAACCTCTCCTCCCCACCCCTGGGGATCCAAGGGACCTCCTGGGACAGTTAGTGTCTCTGTAGAGTTTAAATTATTTTCCTTCCATGACTTTCTCCTGCCATGTTTTGAAGCTGTGGCTGGCACTGGCAGGCTCCCATGGCAGAGCCCCACTGTGTAATGACATGCAGTGTGAAAGCACCTCTCTGTTTTGAAGCTGCTGCCTCCTGCTTTTGCTTCATGCCTCCAAGGTGTTGGCTGGGAAAAGGCAATGGATGGCCATGGCCTATTTGCTGTCTGTCCCCAGGCCTCTTCTATCACCTTTCTGGCTGAAAACCACCACATTTTCCCTGCTATTGCAACTGCTCTACACCTTCAACTAGGAACGTTCCCTGGCAGTCTGGGGTGGGCTGTCACACTCACCTGTGGGGCAGAGGCTGAGAGCCCGTTCCTGGCCCAGGCTGGCACCTGGAGCTGCACACAGCGAGCCACCAGTGCTGGGCTGCCACACAGCCGTGCTGGCCACAGCGCCAGGCCAGGGACAACGCTCACACCTCATCCCAAAGCCCTCTGTGCAGTCACTGTCAATGCTGTGATGCCTTTATTTCTCAGTGCCCTTTTCTTCTCCATACAGCCAGTAACTTAGAAGCACACAAGATATTTTTAGACCTAACTTAGAAGTGCTTCAGGTCTGCAATTGGGTGACTCAGCTGCCAGTGCTGTTTACTTTAGTTTTACAATCAAACTGGGCAATTACAGCCATGAACAGCTATTTAGAGACCGCATTTCCTTGTCATGCTGTCAGAGTCTGCAGTCAGCACTGTCTGTAAAGCACTTTGCGCACCCAAGTACGTGTCTGAAGGTTTTCTAAAGCAGATGGAGAATAAAGCCCTGGGCTGTCGCACCTCCTTCCTCTGTCTGCTTGTAAAACCACCTTCCTGTGCCCTTCGTAACACCACCTCATTGCCAGAGGATCCGGCACGCTCTGCTGGGGATGCTCCCCAAGATGACAGCTCGCGAAGGATTGCTGCAGGATTTGGGTCACGGCCGGAGCGCGAGGTGGCATTTTCTCCCTAATGAAAGTCTCTCTCACAGCTTTTTCCTTTCAGAGGAAATCTTTGCAGCTCACAGAGCCATTTGTACTGGTTTAATGATGCTCAAGACATTTATCCTAGGGGACAGTTCTGCCTGAGCTCCCTGTTTACTTCAAACCCACTTATTTATAACAACCTTTCCTCCAGTTCTTGAATCCTTCACCTGCACGAACATCTCCTGTAGATCATCTTTATTGAATACAGTTAAGTGTAGCTCATGGGGTTATTGAATTACAGGCATGAACTTAGCAAAATGAGATAAATCACTCACATATTAGCCTCTCTCTATTAAACACATCTCACCCAGAGGCATTTTTCCATAAAACAGTTACTATATATCAAGCATTTGAATATTTGAAGCAGCTAAGGCGGGCTTCTCCCAGCAAGAAGGCACACAGTGGGAATGTAGCAGCCCTCTCTGAAGGATGTTTTACTGCCTAAAATATTTATTAGAAATAGCACCCTCTGTGTGAGGCTTGAACAGTAAGAGCCTGAGAGCTGCATTTGCTCTGATTCCTACCAGTTTCTCTTCCATACAACGTGGCACTAAGCGGAGATGAGTGCTGGCCACCACCCAGCCCTGACATCCACCTCTGCCCAGCCCCTGGCACAGCAGGGACAGGGCCCTCCCTGGGATCACTCCCCAATGTGCTCCTGCCAGGCACCAGCAAATCACCAGCTCAAGAGGGACATTTTGTCTTCTTCGAGAGAGTGGAGCTTGATTTGGGCAGGAGCAGCACTAGGAAATGTTGATGCCATCCTGGGAATGGAAAGGGGACTCAGCTGTGGGCTCAGCCCCTGGCATGGGGGGTAAGCAGCAGGTCCTGGTACTGCCCAGCCCCAAACCACACCACTGCTCACCTGCCCTGCAGCACCCTCACATTCATGCCCCTCCAAAGTATCTCCAGAACACTGGTTTGCTTTTCTCTCTTGGTAGTTTTCATTCTGGAACACCTCTTAACTTCTCTTACCATAGCCTCAGCTTTGGCATTTTCACAGTCCATGACATAACCACGTCTATCCTTCCCTGCTTTGTGGTTTGACACATCTTGGGGTTTTGGGGGGTTTTTCCCCTTCCCTGTCTGACTAGGAAGCCTGAGGTGGTGTGGTGATGGTTTATTTGGGAGATTCTGATCCCCACCTGCATCTGCTCCAAGTCATTGATGCTGTAAGATTTTCAGATCAAAAGATTGACTGAAATACCAAGAAGGAAAAAAAAATATACATATATACAATAATCTGCCCTGATACATCACCATGAAGATCAGTAACCTCTCAGGACAGGCCACGCTCTGCATCATTCCTCCTTATGCACAGGATTTTGTTCTGGATAGCTCTTGGATATTAATTACCATTTTATAAATAATTAGCATAATCAATATTTTCATTCCTGGCATTATTAAGAATTAAACAAGGAATGTTAAGGATCAACAAAGGTGTACTTGTAACCTCATGGAGCATAAACCACCCTGCTTAAATATTACTATTTAAGGTGCTGCTCCCGAGGAAAGTAATTTTTACAATCAATTAATGAGGTTTCCAGCCAGTGAAAATGTTTTGCAGTGTGGATGTTTAACCCTTTTCTCTGGAAATGCCTTTAGTTAAGGAATAAACTGCAGATTCAGTAACAGTGATGACATCTCTATATTCCAGTGTCCTCTGGGGAGGACACTGGGGCTTTTCTGCCCCATTTTGCAATGTTCTGTAAAAAAACGCAGTGGAAACAAAACCTGCACCCCCCTCCTCCTGCCTGTGGCCCTGCACCCTTCAGGACCCCCCTCAAACGCACTGAACCCCAGGAGCAGCACTTGTGGCTGCAGCAGCCCTGGGCTGCGCTCAGTGGGATCAGTCACTGCTTGTGGGCACGTGTGTACAATTGCTGGAACCAAACCGGGAGGAACTCCCCTTCCATGGCCTTTTGTTCCAACTGCAGGTTTGTTATACCCACTTTGTCTTCCAAATCCAGATCCCAGTTTGGCTTTTCCTCATTCCTTTGAGGTATGTGCGTGTTGCTGGTTTATGGACACCACATGGTGGAGCATAGGTTACTCCATTAGAACACAAACCTCTGGGATACCATTCCTTCTTGTTCCCAGTGAACTGGATTTCATACTTTTTATTCTCTGTTCAAAAAGAACCAAACAAACAAATAGACAAATATGACAGACAAGCTTTCTTGATAATGTTTTTATGTTGATCCATTTTCCCTGCCTTCTTTCCTGGTGGAAGCTAAAATCACTCTTAGAGCCATCTCCCACTCTCTAATATTTAAACCAAAGTGATCCATCTCCTCTGAACACAACCCAGCGTGTTGTTCATTAGAGCAGTGGTTTGGCACCCGTGTCACCAACTTCCCCCACGACTGTGCTCACCGTTCACACACTTGGGGTGCTGCACTCATGGAAATTTCATGGGGAAGGGCACAGCAATAAATCCCCAGGGGCTGGAAACAGGATTGCAGATCCCAGCAGACACTTGAAGCACCGTGCTGTGTAGAGGTGCTTGTGTAAAGCAGCTTCAGGGCATGAGCTGGTCACCCCCTTCAGCCCATTAGATCTGCCTTAGAGTGGCCACATGCTCTGCAACTTTTCTGTCAGAGAAAAGGTGGTTTTCCAGCAGATTGTCCCTTCTGACAGTGGGTCCCCACAGCATCTCAAGCCATCCATGTCCCGCTGAGCCCCGAGGCACAGACCAGCCAGCCTGACTGCCCACAGCCACCATCCTCCCTCCTCCCCTCAGACAGGTTCAGCACTGCCTGAGCCTCCTGGGGAGCTGGAGAAGCGTGTGATTGCAAATGACAGCCTCACCTCTTCACCCATGGAGGGAGGGCTGGATGAGATCTGATCAAGCAGCTGCTCATCAGCCCCGGGCATCCTCTGCCCATCACTTTGGAGGCACGGGCTGCTCTGTGTCAGAAGCCCCTGCAGGGCTCTCCCACCGAGGCCTCCAAAGACACTGAGGGGATTTTCAAACCAGCTGGTTTTGTCTGGTGTGCAAGTAAATTGCGCAGCTGTATTACATATCTGCATGGCTGGCAGGAGTGAACATATTTTAGGAGTTTATACAGGCATTTCCTGGGCTGGGACATCATACTCCTTTCACCTTTTCTTGATATGAAAGCAAGGTAGAGCAGAGAGCCAGAGCAAAGCCTGAAGCCTGTGCAGAGGACATCAGGAGTGCCCAAGCTGTGTACGAGCTGTCTCCACTGAGCTGAGCACACCTCAAAGCACACTCCCCCCGCCCCAGTGATCATTGCTGGCACCCAAATGCAGGATTTATCCCCAAAGAATCCTTCTCCACAGTTTGCAGGGTATCTCCATATTCTGATCTACAGGAGCACATGGCTGAAGCAGGTGTGAAGAATGCTGAACAATAAATCCTACTGTCTCCCCTGCCCAGTTAAGGGCACAAATTCACTACGGTAGAGCTTGGCTGGTGTAGGAAGCTTCGCAGGTCCCTAAGTATACTTGAGAAACACTATAAACAGAGACAGAATTTTAATTTTAAAAGCTGATTAATAAGAGCAGCTCTTAGCACACCTGGCCAGCATCTCGTGGGAAGACCAACCAAATACTAAAGGCAACTCTGCATAAACAAATGTAGAACACAGTCAGATTTTGGCACAGTGGGTCAGAAAAGGAAGGAGCTCCCATGAAAGACAGGGGTGCTCTTTACACCTCAGGGCAAGACAATCCCTCTTGGCCTTCTCACAGAGTGCCTTTGGGACAGGTGTAACCATGGGCCTTCCATAAGCAGCTGCTCAAGGGCTTTTCACCTCTATCTCAGCACTCCTGTAAGCACTGTCCATACACAAATCCCTACCTCATCTCCCTCCCTCGGTCAGCCGGCTGCATCCTGTATGTACCTAACGGGGTGTCAGAGAGGCTGCTGCTCTGCACACACCGTGGGTGACACACTGTATAGATTCAAAGCTCCCACAAACATTAAACAAAGGCTTGCTCCAAGGATATGGCAGCCTTCCCACATCCCCGGCTGAGCAAACGGAAACACTTCCCAGAAGCCGTGCCATAAAGGCTGTCCTTGGTGTTCTGTGGGCTCAGGGCTATGTGCCAAGATGTGCTGAGCAGCTTAAGTAACAGCACTCCTGCACTAGCCCTTTCACCTCCTCCCCTGGCTCGGGGGACTACCCAGTCCACCTACGCAGGACCAGAAATGCAAAGGGATAGTTAAACTCAGGGATAATTAAACTCCTTGACAGCCAAGGAAAGGCACATTAATCCTGGCAGTCTGAAAAGTACTTTTCAACATCTTGTTACATGGGAGCTTTCAGGGCAGGGATGGAGCTCATCCAGATTCCCATCCTGGGTTGGAGCTGGCGTGCATCACCCCAGAGCAATGGCTTCATTAACATCAGTGCCAGTGCCCAGCTCTCCAGCACAGGATCCCTGCAAGTACAGACAGTCCTCTGCAGACAGCTCCTGCCATCACTGAAAGCCTGCCTGAAATCCTTGAGGAGAGGAACTTATCACAGGAGACCTGGTGGAAACAGCAGTAGCTTTGTTTCTGTTTTGCTTTCAAAGGGTAAGCACCTTTTTCTCTCTCTATCCTACTGCTGGAGCACAGTTTGTACATCCCATCATTCAGATGTCTGACAAATTATTTCACAGAGTGTTCTTTACCCATAGCTGTGACAAGCAAATTACACTGAATTAGGCTCATCTACCTTGGTCTCCAGGGACACTAGATACTAAACTGTCTCAGAACTGGCAGCCTGAAGCACTGTCACCACTCAGCCTGAAGGATGCTGGGATGGCTGCCCTACCCAACAAAAAAAGGCTGCTCTGTTCAGGGAAGGAACTAAGATAGGGTATAGGGAACACCACATTACTCATTCCTTCTGCAGAAATGAGGCGCATTTTAACCATGGCAACAATATTTACTCCAAATGGCAGGTCTGCAACTTCACCACTGGCTCCAAGAAATACTCCATGTCTTTCCTTCCTGATACACAGTAAGTCCTATTGATGCCTTAGGTTTTAACTT
This sequence comes from Dicrurus megarhynchus, assembly GCA_013399195.1. NCBI lineage: Eukaryota > Metazoa > Chordata > Aves > Passeriformes > Dicruridae > Dicrurus > Dicrurus megarhynchus. The sequence continues at coordinate 1,485,693 of VXAD01010129.1, forward strand.
TTATACATTTCAAATCCTGTACTGCCTAGTGTGTAACTCTGAAGTTTCTTGTAGCCTGTTAACTTCTGCTCTCTCATGCTAGGTAGACATAACAAAGCCTCTCCAAGGACACCCAGATTGTCTTACACCCAAAATGTGTAAACTAAGAGGGGGGCAAACTTGGGGTAGTTACATCATTAACTGAAGTCTTCATTAGAGAATTAACGCTGATATGCAAATGAACCAAACTTATAAAAGTGTGAAGAATCCATGATCCAGGGTCCATCTTGGGTGTAGCCTTTTGACTGCCCAGGGTGTACCTTTGAAAGGTACCCTTCAAATAAATACCTACTATTATTCTCTTATTCTTGTCTAGTCTCTGTTTTTAGGTGGCCGCTTCAGGCATCACTAAGAGCTCCTGCAGGCTCCATTACCCCACTTGGTGGCAGCCAAACTGCCCAACCATGCCCATAAAACCATCAACAACCACCACACATGAATGGCAGAGATCACAGCTTGCCTTTCAGTGAAGCCAGAAGAGTTTGCCCAGCAGTGGCTTCAGAATGAAGGAATCACAGAATATCCTGAGTTGGAAGGGACTCACAAGGATCATCAAAGTGCAACTCCTGGCCCTGTACAGGACAACCCCAAAAATCACACCATATGACTGAGAGCATTATCTAAGGGCTTGAACTCTGGCAGGCTCGGTGCCATGGCCATTTCCCCAGGGAGTCTGTTCCGCTGTCCAGCCACCCTCTGGCTTTTCCTAATATCCAGCGTAAACCTCCCCTGAAAATAAAAGCTAGAAGAAAACCTGAACACTGCCCTACCCCTCAGATGGGCTTTGCTTGGGCACTGCCATAGGCAACTCAGTGAGCACACTGAGTATTTTCCTATTTATATATACACACATAGGAAAGAACAGGACAGAACCAGTCTTCTGGTTCTTCCCTCTAGGAAGGTGGGACTGCTCCTCCCACCACTAATGCTGAAACCCTCTTCAAAAGGGGTCAGTGCAAAAGTTATTTATTTCTTCTTAAAGCAGCTGGGTCTTTATTTGGTATGATAAAGGCAGAGCTCCCACAGGCCAGGGTTGCTGGGAGTGCCAAGGTTAAGGTGCAATTGCATATTTATCCTCACAATCAAGTTAAGCTTGTAGCCCATTTCCAACATAAGCCTACTCCAGCAAAACAATTTGTCCTTTAATCACAGCAACAAAGGCTCCCAGACTCCAGCTATTTTAAATGAACTCAGATGGGTCCAGATAATTGTTGGTGAATAAGGAAAAGCTTTGAAGTTCTTGAATCCAGTAACAAAAGCTGAGCCATGCAAGGAAAGAGGCATGGCTCACACACTGGCTGCTGCTGCCATCTCCTCACAGGAATTTGTAACTCTTCTATTAAACCCTTCTCAAAGGTGTTTTCTTCTTCCTTCCCTCTCTGTAACCCTCATGTAGAAGCCCCATCAAGAGCATAACAGGATTAATGTATTTTTATACAGTTCAGGAAAGTAATTTAGAGCCTTGCCCTCAGTATTCCTAAAGCCAGTATTAAAAAGTTTATTTGATGCAGAAGATCCCTTATAATTATCATGAATACGATGTGATTGACCTTATCTGCAATACAGAATCATACCCTGTCTTGAAGGTACCAGAGGTTATACCAAGCATTGAAAAACTTTTTCTTTCCAGAGAAAGAAACCTCAAGTACCTCCCAACAAATGACCAGCTGACTGAGACATCAGTACAAGTCAAATATTAAGATGTGACTTCCCTGTAGGATCTGTTTGTTGATGTAATCTGCAATAAATCTACTAAAAATGAGAATACGAGTGAATGAAATTGAGTAGCAGGCTATTCAAAACTAAATGCAGAATATAATTTATTGTAATTAGTTGATAAGATGCATCAATCTCAAATATATTCTTAATAAGGAAATTAAATTCAAGAATAAACTAATGGCAAGAGGACCTTTTGTCAACTGGATGCATTTCCTTTTGCAAAAATGAAGTTAAAGCAAGCCTGCTACTTTTCAACTGGAGACATCACAATATAGTGGTATCAAATAAAGTCTGCTTTCACATGAATGATATTATCTATTATGCATTAATATGAATATGCATCAATAGGAAACAAAAATCTGAGCCAAAAGCAATTGTAACAAAAAAAAAAAGTTACTCTTGGTACCATGTGAGTACCTAGGAACAGTGTGGAGATACTGAATGGGCAAGCTTAAAGCTTATATATAAATTAAGGATAAAAACTAAAAATGCTTTCACTTGAAAAGCAAGCCATGAAGTTTAAGGCACTCCCACCTGTATATTCATTTGTTCCAGAAACCAAGGAAAGACAGATTTTGACACCTCTTATGTCAAAATTTAGAGGGCATCACACAGTATCATAAAAGCAGCATAAATTCTGCACTCAGAGAGTTTCTTCTTTAGCTTAAAGTCTCCTCAATACTTGAACCTGTACTCCCATCCACTCAGGTAGTTTTATCTTCACCTCAAACATGGTTTGCCTCTTAGGCTGGCTAACAATTTGGTTTTTGTTTTGCCACCCATTGGCATCTCAGTGCATTTGGATGAATCACACCAGTTGATATTCACACTACATGAAGCTCCTGCAGAAAAAAAAACAAGCGTGTATTGCATTTATTTATGTCAAAATCATGGTGTGGTACTACCTACCAAAATAAGAATGAGCTACAGAAACCTCAGAAGAACTATCCAGACAGGAATGCCTCTGGATTTTGTAGATGAAAAGGAGCTGTCTGATCTAGGAAATGTCACTAGTAATAAACCCACTTTTAAACTATCTCCAGCTGATCAGCTACATGTACAGAACAAGAGTAATGACATTTTTTTCTGCTGTTTAAAAGAAAAAGTATCCTTCTCACCAGTTAACGGAAGCCTGCCTTGCAAGAAAAATTCCCGTTGGATGCTGTTTCTCAGGACACAACCTGATATAGATATAAGGATGGGGGAGCAGGGTGTTTTCACTGATAAAAAGGAATACAGGCAAAGGTCATATGCAGATTTATGAAAAATAAATTTATTACATAACACCTTGTTTTAACAATGTTTGATTTTTTTTTACTCAGAATACTTGTGTCATTCATGTAAAATAGTTTGATACAGTACATTGTATGTAAGTTTTTCCTCATAAATTCTAAGGCTCTCCTAACACCTTGCTCCTCTGCAGTAGGAATGGCACCCCTAAACAACGTGCGAACATTTAAAAAAAAAAAAAAAATTAACTGAACAAAATTTAAAATCCACTACACCAAGCTGGTTCTCAAAAATCATGACAAAATATCTGAATGGATGCCGCACCTTTTTAGGAAATATCATTCATGCTTTTTTAATCCCAAAGCATGCTCACAAATCATGAACACCAACAGGAAAAAAATAAAACACTGTCTATGACAATCATTTTAGTTTGTTTGCTGAACCAAACATGTTTATATCAATGACAACATACTTATTTTACTATCAAATAGCAGCTTTAATACCAGTCAAGTCATAGATTTCAAAACAAAAACAAAAACTTATGCTGGAAATAAATCTTTGGGACGTTTGTAATTGCTGGGAAAAAATGCAAACGCTTCCATGTTCTTAAAAAAATCTCATCATAGCAATCGTGTCGGTCATAAAACATTGATCTAGGTGGAAAATGAACCAACCCACAAAAGTCACTAAAAATAAACGTCTATCAAAACTGTCTGAGAGTTACAGTTAGTTTGCTTTTTTGCCATGGTAACATATACTGTATGTTTCAAGTACCAGTTCAAAGATGTCGTGTACTATTGGTCAGATAAAGTTGTTACATCAAGAGAATTCACCACATACGACAACAAAAATGCTTGCCCCTAGCACATTTCACAGCTTCAACTGCTACAGACTGTCACTGAAAAAAATGCATCGGTCAGTCTGAACCATGTCAAGTAAACTACAGAAGTAGCATATCCACAACACAAACTGTGCTAGCACTTTCTTTTCAAGTCTAACCCCAAAACCAGGTACAACGTGGGAGCCCCCACTCGGCCCTGCGGCAGGGGGTGGGTCGTGGCGGTCGGACAGGTGGGAGGTGTGGTTGTACAGTACATTCTCTGGCCCAAGCCGGGCTCCCGGCACGCAGCTGCGCGGCCGGTCCTGCAGCATTAGCGACAGCGCATCGACGGCACCGGGTGCAGCTCAGTACCGGTGGGTCTGGTGCGAGTACTGCGGCGGCTGCTGGGAGGTAGCTGAGTATCCCATGCTGCTCTGTGGCTGCGATGTGCTTGGTCCGGGGTTGGGGTAGGCAGCATGGGGGTTGGAACGCTGCAGGGGGAAAGCACAGACACACAACCCTTCGTAACGCGGACATCGCGAGACAGTTTCACCTGCTGACTCGTTTCTTCACGAGGCACCCAGCACACATGGTCTCAAAGCAGCTGCACTTCCAGGCTTCATTTCACTTTGATTACAGCAGGTAACAGGCATCAGGAATACCAGACCAGAAAGTGACAGTTGCCAGCCTCCTGTTATCCACCCTAATGGCCTCCCGTGAATCTCCACCCATCACAGTCAAACCTCCAGCCAACCCTCCAGATGGCTACAATGCACCTGCACATGACATTGGGCTACCACCACAGTGGTCTTCTCCACTTGCTCCCTCCTCCTACCAAGAAGGTAGGTTGGGGTGGAGGTCCAGATGAGGCACCTTACTGCTGATGAGCCACTCCGCCTTAATCTGGAGATTTTCACACATAGAAGATATACTTGCCACCCTTTTGTGTGACCTAGGAGTACAGGCTGAGAGCACTGTGACTGGGCTAAGGCATCATCTATCAGCAGCCTTAAATACTTGAAGGAGAGTTTAAAGATAACAGCAACATGTTCCTCAGTGGAACCAGATATTTCAGGGAAAAACGTCCTTAGATTGTGGCTTGGGAGGTTCAGGTGGGACACTGGAGAAGGGACCACTAAGGGACCAATACAGCACTGGAAGAATCTGCCCACAGAGTCTGTGAAGGTTTTTAAGACTCAGCTGAATAAAGCCATGCTAACCTGAGTCAGAACTAACAACAGCCCTGCTCCAAGTGGGAGACTGAGCTAGATGGTTTCCAGAGGCCCCTTTCAACCAGCACTCTCACAATTATTTACTGAGTGGAGCATTCATCATTGCAAGAAGCTCTCAGGAAACCAGCAACTGCCTACTTCAATCTTAACCTGGAAGTTACTATTCATTGATCATGTGTTATGAAGGACAGAAGGACTGCCTATGAGATTTGCAATCTAAGTATCTGACCACTTAGTATCATTTAACATTTCACTAAATTAACACAATTTCAGTACACTACTGTGCTGCTTTACCTTCACATTAAGGTTTACATGCCCTCACAAACTTTGCAGTATTTAGAAACTGTGCTGCTTCTGAATTCTTGACATCACAGGACATATTATGATTTTTAGGAAAAGCTGCCTCAAAAAAGGTCTGGAAACTTCTCTGAAGTGACTACTCCAGGACTAGGGTATTGCTATTGAGACCTGACTAGGAAAAATTGTGGTGAACCAACACCCTGAGAAAGTAAAATATTAAGTCACAACATAAAACAAAAAAACTCCATTTTTTTCTTGCTGTACAGCATTTAGAACAGAAGCTACACCCAGGATGCTGAGATGATGGCAGAAATAAAAAAGGAATACTCTACTTGTTAACACACTCATAAGACTGAGCTAACACCTCTAGAGAAAAGGGACAGAAATGGCTGGACCAGCACCTAATGTCAGTGGGAACAAACCAGCACTGCTGAATGGCACCATTAGCACAGTGACTGAAGTTTGTGACATTTGCTTTCAGCCCTCAGAGAAGGACTAAGTCACTCATCAACAGAAGGGTCACAGCTCTGGGTCACCTTTCTCCATGTTACAAATACAGGATGTACTTCAGCGGGCAAAAATCTTGAATGTTGGTTTTGGCCACGTGTGGCGCCTGTATGTAGGAAACCATCACAAGTTTAACCATTTAAAACTGACCATTCATTTCAGTTGTAAAACACTCCCTGCATCCTGACTTCTAAAACAGATCCTATTTTAAGACAGAGGCAATGAAAAATCAGTTTCTTTCATGACACCCAGAGCAACAAATGGCTTTTGTTTAAGAACAAAAGTAAATATCCAATCCTTTCTAAATACCATTAAGCACCCAGAGGATTATCACAAGCAAAAGCTCAGAGTAGTGGAATTGCTCCAGCCTGTTTAATCACACTGCCTTTGGGAGTGTCACACTGCAGATTTAAACAAGGAGGCAAGGAAGTCTGTGTGCCATGTGTCTACTATTTTTATGCATGGCAGAAAAAGATACAAGGTCAATGTGCCCTGCAGAGAGTAATTTGACTTCTGAGTGAATGTAGAAACTGTCTTAGTGTGCCTTGCCCAGGAGATGGCAATCCTTCTTCACAAGCTTTATATGGGGAATTTGAGCAAATCAAATGAAGAACAAAGGAACAGGTGTTTGATTAAAACAGAAGGCTGTATTGTAACGTTTGTTTGCCATCTCCTCAAATTGCTGGATCAGAAGCAAAAAATGTGAGGAATTTTTTTCAGGGAGACCTGAAACCATCAGTAGGAAACTCTTAACTGCTTTTGTTCTAGTGCTAGCAAGTTCAGGTCTCCTCTCTTTGATTATCATGTTTTCCAGACACCTTAATCAGAACAAATCTACTGATTGCCTCTTTGCAAGGCTAGGGGGAAAAAGTTTTGGTTTTTTTTTTGAAAACCAGGTATTTCCCCTCCTGGAGAGACCAAAAGATTGGTCAGAAGTCGTCAATTTACCAGTAAGAGCTCCTGAGACAGAAAAGCAGCAGTTATTATTATCTTAAGGTGAAAAGTATTCTGAAATTATGTTTGTCAACAAGGGCTGCCCCCAGCTGTAATCCCAGGATGGATATCTGAGAGTACAAAAATTTTGATGAGAATGAGCTGAAAACAAACCAATGCCAACTCCAGCCGAGCAATTTGAGTCCTCTGATTTGTCAGCCAGCAAACCTCAGCTCTGGCTCACAGAACTAGGAGCTGAAGTTTGTTCCAAATGCCACGATGCAGCAGCAAAATGAGGTGAAGGCCATGTAAATAGGGCATGTAAATGGGCCTCCATGACACAGTACACACAACCTCTGCATCAACCTCCTTAGATGTGTGACTCCACTGGAGGGCAAGATTAAGAAAGTTACAGCTGCATTTGCCTTCTGCTCTGTGTGTGTTTTTAAGTAGTGGTAGAAAGAGCCAATTAAAAGGCCAAAACAGCAATTGACTGCAGCTTGCCAAATTGAAAGGGATGAAACTCCTCTAAGAGTGCTTGCAATGGATAATCCTACTAAAAGAAAGATGACATTTATACTTAGAGGCACCCCACCCTGCAGAACTGTAGTTAAGACTCACCACTGTCTCAAACAGCTCTAAAAATGTATATTGTTCAAGGAGAATGACTTGCAAACTGATGTGTTACTGATGTCCTGGGATAAACTGAACAAAGGCTCTTGGGGTCTATATGACGGGTCTCACAATAAAGCTCCTGAAAATTATCTTATTTTACATTTTCATAGTACTTTCAAGTTTTGGCCAATGCTGAGAGTACACAGATTTAGGCAAGGATGAATGTAGCCCCCCAGGCAGCTTCTGAGGCTATCTGGTACTCTCAGGAACAAACTCTGAAATGCAAGATTTCAAAGCCCACTGGTGGTTCACGGAGAAGCCAAATCAAACTGAAAGGCAAGTTGACAGCAGCAGCTTTACTGACTCCGTTTTTTAACTCTCCCTACATTTTGCTAAAGAATATAAGCCCAGCTAAGTGGGTTTCCATTATCAGGGTCTCACATTTAGATATTAATCTTTAAATTAACTGAAAACATTGCCAGGAGTTTCCAACTTCCCCATCTTTTGATTGCATCCAAGACTGTCTGCCAGCTGGCTGCCTGTACTGTGCATTCCATGTGAATCAGTATGCAATAGTTCCTGCAGGCTAACATTTCCAGCAGCATGCCTCCTCTTGAAATCTTCTATTCCCTAGGCTTCCAAAAATCTGCCATTCTCTAACTGTTCCTGTGAATCATTTGAAGGCTTCCCTGTTCCTCTTCTGTAATTTCTTAGCTTGTATGAACTAAAGGGTCTGTCCTTAACTCTCTTCTCCGCAGTCTCCAGTAGTAGCCTCATCCAAAGCCAAAAAACTCAGGTATCATTCTCTGGGATGACTAAGATATTCTTATACTTCAGGCTCTGATTTTTTAATGTCTGACCACAAGTGCAAACATAGGAAGGCGAAAACACATTTTTCATGTTTTCCTCAAGGTTTTTTTCCAAATGTGCCTCCTCATCTTCCTCACTCATTGACTGCCACCACCTCACCTATCTTCAGATCTGTAATATTTGGCTTACTCAACCTGTAATCTCCCTTGGTCTTCAAAAGAAAGATTATGACAGTATCATGCCAAGCCTTTATTTGTCATCCAAAATACTGTTTCCACATCCATTTACCCAACTAAAACACTTTTCAGATTCTTATTTCACAGCTTTTTTACTGCAATATCCTCTGCCTGCTACCATTACAGGCTTGTTCAAGCAAGAAATGACATTTTTAGGTGATACAGAGCACAGCACAACAGGCTCCTGGTCCATAACCATTAGCGTTCCCGAATATGAAGGAAATAATTAGTAACTCTAAAAATGTCTCATCTTAAGTTCCTTACTGCTAACCTGAAGAGCATCAGGGTATCAACAAACCATCAACTAATCTGAAAAAAAATTTGAAATGAAAATTGATGCCAAAAAGTAACACACCTTACAGTGACATTTACAAAATTACTTTTTTAGTTTGAAGAAACACTGGTCTAAACATGAAAAACAAATATACAATATGTGAATAAAACAAAATACCTGATAGTCTGAGGTCATAATAAGTCCACCTGAGGTAGTGGTAGGAGGAACAACTCTCACTTTTTTCAGTGGGGGTCCCTGTGTGTGACTGTTGTCTTGGTTCCCTGGATGACCAGTTCCATTAGTATGGTTATTGCCCTGCTGCTGCTGCTGGTTCTTCTCAATTGTTTAAACACAAAGAAAAATTTCAACTCAAAAGCAGTACATGAAATAACATGAAATCAGGAAATAGTGTAAAAGCCAGTGAAACATGATGATACTGTTCTTCTAGTACTTACTTTGTCTCCTTTATCATCTGGTTCTTCTTCTGTTAAAAATTCTCGTTTTGGGTAAGGGATTTGACAACCTGCAAAAACACTGTCCCCCAAAAAAGTCTATTTATCACTGTATTAGAACAGAAGGGTTAGACCTGTAAGATTCACACTTCACCCATGCTAGTTTCAAGTTGCCTGAGCCAACCTTTAATACCTGTAACTAAGGGAGAAGTTTTCCCTGTCTGACTATCACCATATTCTAAGCTTAGTAAAAACATATTCCCATTCAATGTTAATGTTCAATTGACTCTTATATGGTAACTTAAGCTTATAAAAAAATAATTTTTTTGTTGGTTAGAAAGCTACATCACCTGTTAGGTATCTGCAAGGGCACAAAGAGCTATCTCACTACAGCTACTGTGTAATTCACAATTTCAGGATTAACTAAAAGTATTCCTGGAAACTTCACTGACTATTAATAAAACCACCTGGAAAAAAAGTTTAAAAGTAACTAGAAATTTCACCTGTCAATTCATATCTCACAGTCTACATGGATTTGCTACTGCTAGTGAAAGCTAATATTTACCTGCCCTTCATCAGTAGAATGTATTTATAATAAAGTCTCTGTACACCTGTTAGCAATACTCATTGTGTATTCACATTAAAATGTCAACCTAAATTTGAGAAAAAAGCCAAACACCATCCTAAAAGCAGTTTCTGCAACAGCCAATCATTCACATGACTTTAAATCACAGAGACAGGTCAGGAGATGGTATAAATAAGCCAGTAGGTTTTAGCGAAATAATTGCATTTTTAATTAATTCCTTATAAGTATACATATTTTATAAATTCTTCCCTACATAACGGTAGAGAATCACACAGGATGTGCTAATAGCTTTCCTAAAAGGCTGTACAGTCATGCTCTCTGGCTAGTCTTTTGGAAGAGGGGCTTAATTTTTAATGAAATCATTCATTGTCCATACATTTTCTCCCTTTTGTAAATCTGCCTGTGCAAACAAAAAAGAGGAGTGTCTACAGAAAATGGATTTAAGTTGTTAAGGATGACAGCACAGAGACAGAGAGTTGACTTTCCCCACACACTGAATTTACAACAAAGGCTAAGACAAAAATGTAAACTAATTAGAGACTGTCATCTGGCATTCTGGAGCAGAGAAGTGGACCTGTGGGCACTTAGCAGTTGTCTACCAAGATCTGTAGCATGCATAATCAACCTGTCAGTGAGTAACAAGATTAGTGCTGCAACTAATAGGATCAAAGTTCCATAAAGCAAGAGATTAATAAAAATGCTACTTAATTTTAAAAACCACGAATGGTATTTTAGTGGTTATAGCTTTCTTCGGTTGTTAGACGGTATTTAGCTCAATGTTCACAAACATACTTAGGGCAGAGAGAAAGCACAGTTCTAAAGCATCTCTGAATGCACTGATAGGTTAATAAACTGACCACTTACTCAGATGTGGGAAGAGGATCTTCCAAGAAGTAAGGATCCTGCATAGCCTGTTCTGAGGTAATTCTCTTTATTGGATCCATAGTGAGCAATTTCTGAAGCTGAAAAAACAAAAAGAAAAAAAAGAAGATAAAAACCCTTACATTATCACATTACCAAAACCATTTATAGAAACTTCACTGTATTCCTGAAAGACAAGATGATACAAATGTGTTTGAACTCAAAAGCCTAACCATAAATGGCATAACCACACTCTTCTCTCCTGTTAAAACAGCAACTTCATTTCCTATCAAAGAACACCTACGTTCACTCGGAAAGCTCAGGACACTCAGTTCCAGTCAGAAGTGTTGTATCAAAAACATTCAAAAAGTTTCCACAATGTACTAGCAAACTTTAATCATGACATAATTTGGGCTGGAAGGGCCTTTTCAAGGTCAGTTAGGCCAACCACCTGCCATGGGCAGGGACACCTTTAACTAGACCAGGTTGCTCAGAGCCCTGTCCAGCCTGACCTTGAACACTTCCAATGAGGGGGCATCCAAAACTTTTGTGCAACCTGTTCCAGTGCCTCACCACCCTCTGAATAAAGAATTTCTTCCTAATATCCAATCTAAATCTAGCTTCTTTCATTAATAAACCCATTATCTCTTGTTCTATCAAAAAAATGTTCCTCTCCAGCTTTCTTGGAGACCCCCTTCCAAGTACTGAAAGGTGCTCTAAGGTCTCCTGGGAGCCTTCTCTTCTCGAGGCTGAACAAACCCTGCTCTCTCAGCCTGTCTTCAGAGGAGAGGTGCTTCAGACCTCTAAGCACCCTTATGGCCCTCCTCTGGACACAGCACCCCAGGTGGGGTCTTGTGAACTAGGAACAGCAGACCATAACAATTTTATTTAGCTCTAGTGCTAAGTGCTATTTAGCTAGTGCTATTTAGCTCAGTGATGCATTCTTAAACTACGTGTTTCTTATTCAGAAAGTCTGGTGTACATGCATATACTTCTACTCCAGCAGCTGTGTGGAACACAGCTGTGCTGGACAAGCAACATGAGATAACCTTCAGATACTACACAGAAAAATAGTGAGTTTTCATGTTTCACCAATAAAACACAGTGCCCAAGGCAAAACTATGCCATGACATACTGTCAAAGACAATGATCTCCAAAAGAAATGCTTCACTTTCAACCTGTAGTGGGGTTTTTTAAAATTGTAGATCTAACAAGAAACGACACATGTAAATAATATTAATTTAAATTTCCTATTCATACTTTTTATAGGATTCATACATTCACCTTTTTAAAAAGATCCAGTGTCATAATCTAAGTCTGAACTGGTCATCTCCTTTCACTAGCTGTTAAGTGAGCATTCATAACCACAGTGCAAATCTCCACACTTCAAAAGCTGAAGTTAAGAAAGTACATTTCCCCCCTCAGCCTCCTGTTTTGACAGCATGATTAAGAACGCGATAATTATGAACTACCACCATCAATCCAGTTTTGTTTTTCACATCATCCACAAGGACTAAGTTATTTCAGCTCTCTGAGTCTACATGAAGTTTTTATAGAATAGCATGCTGAACAAGCCAATTCTTACTCTCTCAGAAAGCAATGCCAAGAGCCAGAAAAGGCAAAACATGACAAAGAACTGCCAACACACTGAAAAACACAAATAAAAAGCACTGCAAAATTATAGCATCATTTCTGGTGATTGGATTCTAGAGCCATCCATCACATGCTGACAAGACTTGGTCATGATCAGCCACACAAAAAAGAAATCACAAATGATTGTTGCAACCATTATCCACCCAGGGGATCAAAACTTAGGTTCTGCCCCCTTGTACAGACACCACACAAAAGTGAACCTTCCACTTATTATTACAAATATTTTCTACTTTAAAAACTGCTTGATGTAAAGATCACCTGGCTAAATGACACAATAAAAATGCAGTAAACTTCATACATCATCAATGAATGGGACAATCACTACAGCTCATACAGATCAAACTAACCACATGGAAGATCAAGAATCACTAAATTAACCAGAAGCAGCAGCTGTTTTCCATTCTCTAGGGCATAAGTCAGTAGGAAAAAAACCCAAGAATGTGGAAGTGGGAAAATAGTAAGCTGCAAAAGCAGGAAGGAGCCAAAGTTTTCTTAAGTTAACACAGTTTTGCATGTGAAAAGGGACCATGTACATGAATGTCTCTAAAGAGGAGAAAAAAAACTGGTTCATTCAAGTTGGGAAATCAAAACATTTTATTTTTGTCACTGACAACAATCTCTGGATTCACATATTTTAAGACAGTAGATTAGAAACAGCTTTTTAATCTGTTCTAATGCAGAGAGTAAAAGGAAAAGATACTTGTATCTTAATAGCTGTGAAAGGGTAAGGTCTTGGAACACCTCTGGAAGAACTGATACCAAAAAATTCACTGAACTTGTTCAGACTTTGCTGGAGGGGCCCAAGGCATTCATCTCTAGTTGAGCTTAGCCTCAAACAACAAGAGCAGAAACCTAAGGCACATTCAAATTTTGGCAGCTCCTGAACAGTATTTTAAGACATTATTCCGGAATGCTCAGGTTTTTTAAATGGGATCCAGTGAACTGTTCTGACAGACAGCAGTTAGCAGAAAACTGAGAAAATTCTATTGCAGCTAATGAACTTCACAGTACTTCTCTCACATCCAGATCTATGGGCGGTACAAAAGAACACAGCTACATCCACACTACTAAATACCCTGCCTGCTTTTTAGCTTCCTTGACAGTGACTGACACCATCCAAATCACACAGAACTCCCTCTCTTGCCATCAGCTGTGTTGAGTGAAGCTGGGTGAAGTACCAGTTGAGGAGTGTGTTCAGTCTGGGGTCCACATTCAAACTCCCCTTCTGATCCTGCTGTTCAGCACTAACAGATATAACCAAGGATGGAAGCGTGCCAGTAGTCTGGTAAAGGACACCATTCCTTGACTCTGCATTTTAATGTAACCACTGCTTTTTGGTACAAATATGCTGAACATGCTCACACAGTTACAATCCCCTTGTGCTACAGCAGAGAGAAGAGAAAATGCTGCAGTAAGTGTTTTAAACTATTTTCATCTGACTATTTTGTGTCCAGTTTTGTTGCTCCATTGAAAACAATTTCTATTTTTGCAAGAAAGAGAACACATGAGAAATTTCAGATTGGTTTGGACAGAGCACTCACAGCTTGTAAGAGAAGCTAGTTCGTTGGGAGAAAGTCTTATTATGGGCCTCCCTCAGACAGGACTGGTTTCCTTGCTTACATAAACATCTCTGGTTAATTTCACCAACTTTTAACTTCAGAGAGCAGAGACACTTCACAGTAAACAACGCATAACAGTACAACTACAATCATTACCTGATTCAGCTGGTTGTACTTTTGGGTTTAATCTGAACCTTAAATATATGCTCTATTTTAGATTGGTTGTAGTATAACTTATCTGCTTGGAAACCCCCATTCAAACCTGTTCAAGCAGTATGCCACAAGAAAAATACTGCATCAGATCTGGTCTGACTGAAGGATAAATTCCAGAATTTATATGGAAGGAAGAGTACTGAACAGAAAAAAAGAGAGCTGCTTAAAAACCCCTTGTGTCTGATCATCCAGGAAGGTACAGCTTCTGATGACTTGAGCAAAAGCCACGTGGCGCTCAGAAGCCCAGGCCTCTCCACCATCTTCCCTTCTTTCCAATATGTTCTTCTTACCTCCAAGAAGAAAAATCTTTTCCTTTTCCTCCCTCACTCCCATCCACCTCCCAAATAATCTACTTACTTTATCATTTGAGCCTGAAAACATTTAATCTGAGTAGGAAACATCAAGACAAGGAGGATGTCCATTCAGAGAGACTAGACACCCTTAAATTCTTTCTTCTCCATACATAAATACATATATAGGCTTTCTTGTAGCAATTTAAATGTTCTTTAAAACACAGACAAAAAGGCTCAGTACAGTAATTTCTGAAACAACACAAGACAAGCACTTCCAGGGCTGAGCAAGTGCATAATTTTAACTGGAGTCTTCATAAAAAATGTTACACATTCTAGAGAGAAAATAATTGTTGTAAGGGTTCTACGAAGTATTCATAAGAAAGCTACAAAATATTAGCTAAAAAGATTAGTGAACTAGGAAGACTATTAAAATTTTCCAAACTACATGTCCAAGTCCTAATTTTCTTTTTAAGTCTGTAAGATGCAAACTTGTAGCATATCATACCATGGTGTGGGTTGGAAGGTACCTTAATGACCACCTAGTTCCAGCATCCCCGCAGTGGGCAGGGGCACCTTCCCAGTTGGTCCAAGTCCCATCCAACCTGATCTTAAAACACTTCCAGGGATGGGGCATCCAGAATTTCTCCATGCAACCTGTCCCAAGTGCCTCACTATCCTCACAGTCAATAATTTCTTCCTAATATACAATCCAACTCTAGCTTCTTTCATCTTAAATCCATTACCCCTGTCCTATCACTGATTGCCCTTGCAAAAAGTTTCTACAAATGCTCCCTTTACATATTGAAAGTCTGCTCTAAGGTCTCTTCAAAAGCTTAAAAATGAATATGCAAAAAAAAAAAAAAATCAGGCATATAAGAATTTTTTAAAAGTTAAAAATAACGTATTGAAAGTATGCAAAGCAGCAAAATAGTTAAGGGTTGCCACAAAACTGCAAATATAACTACAGGCTAACGTGACCTAAAGACAAAAGCTTCAAAAATACTTGATACTGAACCTAATCCAGTGAATGACACTCAGAATCATTTTATCAATGTGAGAAGGTATTTCATCAATGTGAGAAGATAAAGTCATTTTGCAATTTTCAGATTGCAGAGTATTAGTTATTCCTAACTTTATAAATAAAGTAAAGTTAGTTACAGTGGACTTGACACCAGCTCAACTCTTACTTCAAACACCTGTAACTTATATTAGGGAACTGATTTTTTATGTATGCAGGAACTTACCAAGTGGAATGCCTTACTATCTGGTTTAACTTTATGTTTTTCCATATATTTGATAAGGCTGCAGTTGGTATACCTAGAAAAGGAAACAAAAATTACATTTCTAATATGCAAATTACTGATACTGCAAAACTTCCTTAGTAGCCACAAAACATATTAATAAGAACAATTTAGTCTCCCCGCTAACCCAATAAGAAGGGAAAAACTACAACTACCAACACCAGAGATTGCTTAAAAATCAGAACTGCAGAAAGGCATGTTTCTCTCATATCCTTATAAAAGCACATCACATCCACACAAAAAGCTCACTTTTAACCACATGCAAACAGTAACCCATCAACTGGATTTAAACTGCCTATTAGCAATTTTACTATTATACCGCTTGATTCTGTGTATTTCTCATGACAATAGAGATAAATACTGAGCCCATCTGAACGCTCTCCTGCAACCTACAGTTTGCTACAAAAGCATTCATGAATTTACTTTTTTTGAAGAGAAACAAAAAAAAAAAAAGATTTCTCAATGGTTACAATAGCATGGCAGATGCAAGAAAGGTATGTAACTGTACAGCCCCAAATCCTCAGCACAGAAATCAGGCAACAGGGTGGCATTTTAAGCGCATGTATTAGCCTGTGGCAATGTGACAGCAAAGCTGAAGGGTATTTTCTTCTTTAGTCTTCATAAGCTACCCTAGACACCAAACCTGGCAATTATACCCACTGTTTTCTGGAAATGGTGTAAGGTTACCAGACCCCTTTTATGCAGCTATTACAGAAAATCACTGCCAGTACCACAGATTTGGGAACAGCTGTGCTTTGACACACTGTGCTTTGCAAACTTCAGAGCTGTGTGGGGTCTTGCTGGCATCACCTGTTTCACACCTGCTACCTTACCCTTTACAAGCTCTCTGGCTACTCTTCCCAGCCACACCACCTCACCAGGCCAAGCTCACCACTATGGAACATCTTTATTTTTCATTTTTCACCATCTTAAGTCATAATGATTTCCTAGCCCTTGTTTGGCATCTACACAGAAAACAAACTGAACTACAAAAAATTCAGAGTAGGAAAGAGATCTAAAATATGCCTGCTTAAGCAAGCTCATCTGAGACTTACGTGTTTCTCCGGAAATCTTTCATTAAGGTTGAATGTTCAGGCATCTTTTTAATGTCTTCCCAGTCTTTATCTGCAAAGCAGTATTAATTATTTTTTTCCCTATCTGAGTAAAACAACGCATTTCCAAGTATCTCCACAGCCTTGATCTTCATTCTTTTTTAATTCTGCTTCTCTAACCTTGAATTTACTTATGTCTTTGTACTCCTTGGCTCCTATTCCTTCATCACCTCCTCACAATAAATCATACCAACATCTAAGAGGTTCCAGCTGTGTGCTGATTAACTCAAGAACTTGAAAAAACAGATGCCAGCTACAGTGCCCACTAAACAATGCCAAAGAAAAACACATCAGGCCTTATGCTTGAACCCTTCAGGACCATTGTTTAATTTATTTAGACAGAGCTGTGATCTCAGGACAGGAGTACACAAGACTCCAGCAAACCCTGTTTCCTTCTAAGGGATTCTCTGTTCTGACAGCACTCTTAGTTGTGTGAAATTCGTGTGAAAATGCCCAGAGGTACTTCTGCAAAGTAAGAAATACTGCTAGCCAACAAAAAGTTAAGAAAAAGTCAAGTCTGCATGCTCAAATTAAAGAATAATTCATCTCAATGTAGATCAAGGCTGAAATGGATTTAAAAATAAAACAAAAAACTCACTACTAGCACCTAGCCTCAAATGTCTTAAGCCCTAACTCTTGAAAATGTTCTGTGGGCAAGTAATTTGGTTTAATTCAAATCTTTGCTAAGTCTGATCACAACTGCAGAACACTGAGTTTAAAAGCATTAATTAAATAAATAAATAAGAGATAATTATTGAATTGTTACTTAGTTAAACAAAATATTCCCCTCTTTCCTATCCCAGAGACATGTGATATGGCAAGTGTCTATTAAAATGCAAAAAAATCTCTGCAATTGAATGAAAAGTATTTTTTGGTAAGAACCAAAGATCTCCAAAGGTCAAATGCAGACCATCAGAAAGGATCAATTAAACCAAAAAGAAAACCAAAATAAGTGTATGATCTTTTTATGTAAGCTATACAAAACCAATGTAAAACCCAAATGAAGTAAGAACAGCATAAAAGAGTAAAATTCTAGTTCAAAAGCAGAAGAGGACAGCATTGCTTAAAGAAGCAACACTAAGGACACAATATGCAAAGGCAACATTTCTGTGAATCTCATACAGCAGTACAGAAGCAAGGAAGGACGTACACACAAAAAATAGTCAAAGGCAAAAATAAGAGCATGTTTAATAACAGAATTCTAGAACCACACAAACATACACACCACAAAATTCGTGTGAAACGAAGAGGCAAGTCCAGAAAAACAATAAAGGAAAACATAATTAACAGTGAATGGATAACAGCAGGAACAGAGGCAGTGAGGAGAAAGATAAATAAAAAGTAAAAATAAGGCCCCTGTTACTCTGACTCCTGCAATTACGTGAACACTAGAAGACAAAGTATTAACTGAAGCAAGGCAGCCTGCAGAAAAACAAGATATGACCAACACTGAGGGGAAAATGCAACAGGTGATATCCACATGGTAATTTGTTTTGGTTCATGCAAGCAGTTCTTTCTTCTGGTTTAGAATAAAGAAATTTTCTCTACACCACCCGCCTTCCACCAGGGGAAAAAAAAAAAATCAATTCCCTCTATTACTTCCAAATGCTATGTTTAATTTAGCATAAGTTAAACAAATGCATAA
Organism: Dicrurus megarhynchus; assembly: GCA_013399195.1. NCBI lineage: Eukaryota > Metazoa > Chordata > Aves > Passeriformes > Dicruridae > Dicrurus > Dicrurus megarhynchus. Next base: position 1,504,083 of record VXAD01010129.1, read on the forward strand.
TATCCACTAAATGTATACAGTTTTGCTCGGTTTCATAAATCATCAGTCGCCTTCCAAATCAATAATCAGCACTGAAGAAATGCTGAAATATTCCTTCTCATTTTTAATCATCCACCACTAAATACAATCTTTTAAAATAATAAAGCACTGGTACACATATACACAAAGACAACCCTATCATACAAGGGCAAATATCTAATTTGACCATTAGATTCTAGATTTATAACTCATGAAATAGAGATTGTGTTTGAACAGCTTTGTAGCTTTGATCAGCTGCCACCTTCATATGCAAAGAAAGCAATACAGATATCTTTCTTTGAACAGCAGTGATAAAAAATACAGAATGTACCTGCAGGAAATCCCATTACATTGAATATTCTGTCCAGCTGGTCATGGTGATAAGGATTACTAGTTTTGATATCTTCTTGTCGACAATGGAATATTGGCTCTGATGTTAGCAGCTCTGCAAATATACACCCTATGGCCCAAATATCTTTAAAAAAAGGAGAACAGAAATAAAATAAAAAAAAAAACAACAAATGAATCTTTCCAAAAGCATCTGGATGAGGTAGAATATTAGTGTTTAGCTTATCAGAGATAAGGTCCCTGCATCAAAAACTTCAAGTTTCTGTTGTAGAAGTGCAATACTTGTCAACTTTTTCTTTTAGTTATTTATGGAGGTACCCAATTCAGTAACCACACAGGAGCTGAGAGAGTATCATACAAGTTTTTGTGGGGTTTTTAAGTGTAGCTACCACTTAACATTGTAAAAAAGTAATTTGGTTAAGAAAAAAAGTGAAGAAAACTATTGGGGTAACTGTCAATGCACAAAACACAAACAAAGAAAAGCCAACCAGCATCTTGCCCATTCACTGCTACACTGTCCTGACCAAGAAATGTGCAGTTGCTGATCAGCCAAGTTTAATTAGTATTAAGTGACCCCAAAAAGACAAACTGAAAAGTAGCGGTATTGGAAAAAAGCAAATGCTATCTATAACACCTTGAAAGAGAGTAACAAGCAAATTGCTCAAAGCCCACATACCTCACAACTTTTTCTTAACATTTATTTTAAAAAAAATACCCAAAACCCCACAACCTTTCTCTTTTAACTGTTGCTTTCCCATCTTATAATCAGATAGTCTGAATTTTCCCAGTTGTTTTCTCAATTTTTTTCTAGTATATACAAATGCAATTTTTAACTCAAAGTAATGCTACACTGAGCCTTGAATGAACAAGGTCATAAACAAGGACAAAAGCAAATAATGCAGACAGCATAACCCCACTACTCAGTGTTTTTATACAGTCATTTTTTATCTATGAATTTTTTATCTATGAAAAAATTATGTACTAAAGGCAATGACTGCCCATGCAGTTTCACACACTGCAATCAGAAGAAATGCCAGTAAAGTAAGGGAAGATGCAAATACAAAAAATTAAGCAGTTTAACGGAACATATAAAAAACATATCTGATCTATAAAAGAAACACAGTATTAACAGAAAATTAAACGAGAATACATTTAAGGCATAAACATGAGAACTGCTGACAGAAACACTGATATGATCTTAAAAAAAAACAAAGCAAGAAAACAAAAAGTGAGTTCTGAGGAAGACTTTCAGGTTACAGAAACAACAACACAGTATGCTGACATACAACCTCTGTCTGTGCAAAGCAAGTGGAGTAGCTGCTGGGGAAGTTATTTCCTCCCAAAATTGGTTGCCAGACTTTAACACATCTTTTAAACCAGCCAAGAAGAGAGAAACTTCCCAGTCCTTTTCCCTACAGTCTCCATTCCATAGCAAAGCTGATCAATCCAGTAAAGGTGAATCTCCCTCCAGTTTGCTGCTGGGTTTTCCCCCCTCTTCTACATCCCACAACAGCCCTGGCCATCTGTCATCTGTCTTTGAAAAAGACACAGAGAGGCTAAAATGCAGCTTAATTTTACAGCTTAGCTTCAGTGCAGCCACTATATTCTCCATTCTGTACATTCCTTATTTCATGTATTTATTACACTAGGTAATAACCTCTGCAATAAAATTAATGCACTGTGCGTCACAGTCATCCTAGTATGAAATCTACAAGCAGTTCAAAGATGCTTCCATATTTTTTATTGCCTCTAACAGCATTTATGAAAGTCTTGTGTGAAAGCCACAAACTTAGATTGCATGCAGGGCATTTGGAGCCAAAACCCAGCAATATATTTCATTTCTATATATAGCCTGAGACCACAGTAAACTAAACAATTTGTCAAAGATTAATGTTTCTTCAAGAAACAAGTAACGTACCTTTAACTCGGCTACTGCCGTTTGAACAATCTATCAAAGCTTTAATATTTGGGTACTGTTTACATAAAGAACAAAATAGTACATTTTTGTCCAATTTACTTACCAATAGCTTTGGTATAATGCCTTGCTCCAAGAAGCAACTCTGGAGCTCGATACCAGAAGGTTACAACTACTGGATCCAAGTCTGCTAAAGGCTTCAGAGGTGAATTAAATAATCGGGCAAAGCCCATGTCAGCTGCAAAATTCAAAGAGAGATGCTTTAAAATTTGAGGGAAACTAACAATTTTATCTTTTTTTTTTTTTTTTTTTGAACAATTTGATTGAGTTTACTTGTTAGCACTATCATCACTCCTAAATAAAATGCAAAGCCGGACTGCAGCAGATATGAACTCTCTGAGCAGATTTCCTTTCTGTAGAAGTTACTGGATGGCATCACCTATGAAGTATATCATTATAAATCATTGCTAACATGAGTCATTTACAACAAAGAATTAACCATTGTTCTGAAGAAGTGCATCAACTCCTCAGGACACTGGTAAATCCTGACTCATTTTACCTCATGTTCTCTGGTAAAATACTCCCATTATTACAGGATGTTTTTTCACAAAGCAGCAATTTTTGAAGTGAGCGAAATGCAGATTCTGCAAAGGTTAGAATGATTTATAATACATACGTGCATATGACAAAAGCTCCCTCCTCATGAAGCTAGCTGTAGCAAGAGTTTCTTCACACAAAAACAGCAACTAAGCCTACAGCATCTGCCTCCCTGCTGATTCTCTATCAAGGTGCATTTCCAGTATCAATATACCAGTACTGAATACCATTCAGGCTATGGTTTTAAAACTTTGGTTGTGGGCATTATATCATTAAAAACTGCTTTTTAGAATTGGTAGTATACAACTGCCTAGAAAGTTGCCCAAACTACTAAATATAAGTAAGTCATACAGAAAAAAATGGGCAGAGACTAAAATATGCAGCTTCTCCCCCCAAATTGCTTTTCTGACACAGCAATCCCCAAATCCCAAGACAGAGTGACCCTATCATGTAGGGATATTCACATGCTGAGAAAGACTTGAATGAAATGAGATGAGTAGCCACCCTGAGGGAAAAGGACCTACATGCTATAGCTCACTGAGGGAAAACTGCAGTGTAAATATGGGTCTCTAACTTGACTACACAATCCTTAATTATTTTTTCATATGCATTCCTATTTATGACTGCTTTAATGCATTTAAAAAGAGAAACATTTTACAGTTTTCTACATTAAAATATCAGTTACTCTAAATTGATCAAGTCACTAATAACTATGAATAATAAGGAAAATTGTTGGCAGAAAGTGAATTTATGACCCAAAATGACACAAAAAGCCTATAAAATTATTTTAAGTTAAATACCAGTTATGTATTTTTTAGAAAAATTAGTTACATTGGAAAAGTGGAAGCCCTTGGTATGTGTATAACTTCTGCATTCTTTTACTGCTGTGGCAATCTTAAGAAAATAAGAAAAAAATATCTACATTTTGATAACACACTTAGAAATCCCAAGGTTCCCCTCCCTCTTTCCCCACTGGGAATGGATGGCTCAGAGGACTGGTGGCCCAATACAGAATCTTTCACCTGTCCATTAAGAGAGTCTGAGTTAATTTAGTTGTTTACTAAGTTATTCTCAAATTAGTTCAAAACTGTAAATTAAGAAATAAATGGGTGGTCTGTGTGCAATTACTAGCAAGTAGTTGTGTACAGCAAATATCACCACCACTGTCAAAAGTGAGTCCAGAGGATGACCTACATTCTCTGTTTTGGAAGCAACCCTCCATGAAGAGTAAGGTAATATGAAGAAATTTTCCCTTCTGTTGTCCGTGCTGTAGCTGTTTTCTATGCAGACCTCAATCCCTGTCAACCTTAGAGCTCAGAAAGGCATTAAAAACTTTCAGAGCAGGATCTGCAGAAGCATTCAACCTCGGCCCTTTGCTCCCTGAATTCCAAAGGGCAAGGGAAGGCCTAGAGCAGCACTGAACGCTCCAAGAAAATCCTACCCTGAATCATTATACTAGTGATTAACAATATAGTTCAGATAAACAAAACAGTAAGAGAACAGAGCAACAATGCAGAAGAATAATCTCATAAAGGAAAGCCAGAGGGAAGTGAAAAAGATGAACTAGCTTTAAAAAACCCTTCCAAATGGGGGCTGCATTACCATAACAAATGTAAGCAGGCTGTGCATTAGTAGCCTGCTATTACAACACTGCCATTATAATGCACAGCCTGGTACAGTTTATTATTGTTAGACTACTGTTAATTTTTGTTTATGTATTTAGTTTAAAATAATTGAACTTCTACAAGTTATCCTCTCACTGCAAATAGTAACTCCCACCAGAAAATGTTACAATAGTGTGGAAGTGTTGGTACACCTCAGGCTAAGCATTTAGCATTAGCTCTCACTAAACATTTTGGATGGATTTCTGTGTTCTCTGGACTTTTAAGATCCCTTGTGTTTATCTCCAAGGGACCTGCCTACTCTTTCAAGAATATTTTGTAGACTAAATGCCATCTTTGATTCCATTATAAGATTTAAGGTTTGTAGCAATGAGTAGTACCCTATTTAGATTTTTATAAGCAGCAGCAAGATGTCATGGCATTAGAGGTAAATGGAGGAAATTTTAAAATCCCATTTCTTTCTCCTCCTTTCCTCCTAGCTAGCTGTCATCTTTAACCCCACATCAAAATCCCCCACCCCACACAAACACCCACTTAAGCAAAATATAATGACATTTTCCACTTTTTATTGATGAGGCTACAGCATTTCATTGTCAGAACTGGTACATGGGGCTAATATGATGAAGCCAGTGACTCAGAAAACAGCATTTAGGCAATGTGCCCAGGCACATACTGGTATTACAGTGACTACTTTAGGTGGTACAACTGCACCTTCAGAACATTCTAACTTAAATGCTACACTGGGACTTATCAAAGATATAAACATACCAATTTTTACTCTTCCTCGCTCAGGACCTTCACCCATAACTAAAATATTAGCAGGTTTCTGTGGAAAAAAAAATAAATATACAATACATATACCACGATAAACCTAAACATTAGTCTCTGAAAAGTTAGTTAAGCTTTGTTTTGCCAGTTTTAAACCAACTTCATTTTGATAAAAATGACAAGTTTCTGTCACAGTAACGCTGTGCAAGGACCCAGACACAGGCTCTCCCTGACTGCAGCTTCCTCACGTTTCTTCTCGGCGTAGCTGTGCTCCAGCACCACATTCCCTACTGACACCCTGGTGTCTGTCCTCAACACGCGTGAGCTGGAAGCCACCGAGCCACTGGGATTTCTACCCAAATTGCCCTAGATCCTTTCAGTGGGAGTGGGAGGCAGTCCCACCGCTGCCCACCACCCCCAAGACAGGGATGGGAAGCCAGCTCTACAGCATGTTTTGCCCAGGGTCATTAGGCACATTTACAGACACATTGTACATAAAAAATACACAAGTGAGATACAAATGAAACATTATCATTATCACTTGATACTGGAGAGAAAACTCATCTAAATTATTCCTATTTACAAGTGTTTACCAATTCTCACAGCTGCAAAACTGGAAAGCATTGCCTTTATGGTATTTTTCTGTCTTCTCTTTGTTTTATTATGGAGGCAAGTTAAAGAACTGAGCTAGAGTTCGGCTGGTTAAAAACACGACAACTCACTTCATAATCCTCTATTTTCTGCTGTCCTGTTTCTCATAATCCATTCTCAGCATCTGTAGTCAGGGGATTCCTCAATTCCTAACACAGTTTATATAATGAAATCTGCAGTGCTTATTTTAAGGGAAAAAAGTAAAGAAACTCACAACTAAAGCTGATAATGTATGCCAGACTTGTTCTCAAATGGAGTGATTTAGATACCCATTCATTCTGTAAATCCTGGACAAAACAGGGACTCCTATTCAGTTGTGACCTGTAAGATTATAATAAGGCTGAGTTACAGCTCTTGCTTTGCTTTTCCAGTTTAAATTGATCTGAAGATAAAGAGTACTCCACCAAAACAGTTTAGACTACCTAAAAGTTAACATAGTAAATCCTAGTATCTTAGTGTGGTTTCCTAAACACATTCTAGGATATTCTCAAGCCTTTCTGGATCTATCAGGCTCTAATATAAACACATGCAAAGAGGCAGAAGATCACAATTTGTTATCAATCTAGAAGTAATTCTTATTGTGTAAAAGAAGGTACAAAAAAATAGTAACCCAGCAAAAAATTTCCTTGAGAAATTAGATTACTGTTGTTTACAAAAGGCTCCAAAATGGATTTCTGAAACTCTACAATCCATGGACAAAATACGCAAAAAGAATCTGAGGTGTTGCATTTCTGAGAACAGGTTAAGGATGGAAGATGTTATCAAAATTTAAGATATATTCCACTGTCTTTCCAACAGCAATAAGAACAGATCCAACTTGTGCTGTATTAGCTCTGTGATTTTCAGAAGAAACTGTCCCCCACACCACCACCCCCCCTTTTTGGTTTGATTTTTTTTTTTTTTTTCAAATAAAGGCATACGCTCCAGGTAAGTACTGCTTCAACATTAAGAAATGCAGTATGTGGGCACACAGCTCTCAAAGCATTCCATTTAGATTGCTTCTACAAAAATCCTAGAAATAAACAAGCAGCATACATCTTTAAATTCAGAGTCAGTGCTGAACTTTATGGCAATTCAATCTGCTGGGTATAAAAAACACATCATTTCACCACAGAAATCTTTCTATTGCTACATGGTGACTCAAAGAACAAATCCATGTCTTTTACAAAATCTGCTTCAATATATATGGGGTGTTAATAAGCTACACGCCTAATTATTATGTTTTCAGTAGAGTTAACAATACATTACACAGGCACTAAAATTTTTCAGATATATAATACATGGGCATAATATATAAAGTATCATTTTCCCCCTGCAAATTCACAGGTTGATAATATTCTACAAAAATACATTTAACATCCTCATGATATTTTCACCTTAAAATATTTTACTGTTTGGATTTTGGTAAGGACAAGAAGCACTATTCACAAAGGCTGCATTATACCAGATGACTAATCAGCACAGCACTGGGTAACAATTCCTGCACCAAAGATCTTCTAACCTAAGTTCAAGGCAGGTAGAGATGAGATGAGAAAGCACAATAGGACAGTACTAGTTAGCAAAATAAGTATTAACAGCTTGATTCACACTCAGATTTCAGAAGGTACAGAACACATTTAATAGAGACAATTTAGAAATCTGTGTAGGAGTCCTCTAAAGCCACAAAATAAAAGAAAAAAACCCTCAGTTGCTGTGGAATACTCAGTTCACCTTCTTCTAAAGTCAAAGGCCCTTCACTGAAACAGCTCTGTTAGGAACAGAAGATTCTTCCTACAGACAAAAATATTTTTATAGTCACATCACTGCAAAAATACAACATCACAGTTTAAAAAAATAATAAATTTAAATTAGATGTGTTATTCTGGAAGCTTCCCTTTCTAAAATCATTGTATGCATAGACTGGAACAACACTTTTAGTTCAAAAAGCTTTCCAAACAAGACCATTAAATTTAAATTCAATAGGCAGATACCTACCAGAAACCAGGATAGGGATAGTACTGGTATACCTAAAGCATGCATATTTTGAAGAATCCCTGAAAAAAACTGAAGTCCACTAACAAAAGTCAATACATGGGTTGGAAATTATTGTTAAGTATTTTTTAATCAAGTCCACTATCTGTAGAGAAAAAAACCCGAACAGCTCCCCACATTCATCTCTTTGGGCAACTCATTACACATTAGAAACTTATTTGTAAAAAAAAAATAAGCAGTCATTAGAAACAGAAGGGAGAAATCTGGATAAGCATTAGTTTAATTTGTTAATTTTCTGTTTAATTCTATTTATCCAGAGAAAATTGAAGTTGAAACTGCTTATTCAAATCACTTGGGCTGAGACAGTGAAGCAAAATCTTTCAGCAATTCTTATACTGTCTTCTGACAACACTCTACTTTAAGGCAGCTATATTTTTTTTATAACTCCAAATTATCAACTTAAAGTCCCTGATTTTTGTACTAATAAAGGCATAATTACTTTTGCCATTCAGTAAAATAATTTGCGCATGCCAGACAAATGCAAATACGAAACCTGTTATGATCCTAAACCAAATGTGAAGAGCCATGCAGTGATGTACAGCTGAGTATGTTGGAGACCAGCAAAAGTGTCTGGCAATCTTGTAGAACTAAATTCAAGAAAAATCACCCTTCTCCTCCCAAATCCACCTCAGCAGCAGGGGGAGAATTCATTCTCATGAAAGAATGACCTTGTGACCATGGCACAGCACTAAATCTTATCTTGTCCTATATTTGGCTTTGTAGGACTCCTTCTGGACAAATCCTAATCTTGCGCATTTAATCACTATTACTGTTGAAAAGAGAATAAAGATCCTCACTGAAATATTTTTAGGCACTTCTAATTTAACAATTATTTGCAAAGTGCAAAAAGAAATCCTAAAAAGCAGGCTAATTTCCAACAAGGGAGGTAAAAACCCAGAGAGGTTCACAGATCTGTGAAGAACTTGAGACAGTCACCTTCACCCATCTGCCTGATTTCACACAATACTGCTCGTGTTCACTCTGATCCTGAAGTCTCTGGTGATCAAGGCTGCACAATTCCCATGCAATCTTTCTTTCATTCTTCTCCATCGCAGTGTCTTTCCTTCTAACATAACAGACAACGTTAGTCCCATTGCCTCTTCTGTTCTTCAGCAGCAGAGGGCACAGACAACCACTGCAAGAACTTCTTAGACTTCCAGGGACAAACATCTCTCTTCAGTCCTATCACCTAGATTAAAAAAAACCCAAAAACTCTCTCCTGCTCTGTTTCCTAGTAGGCTATTTTTTTTCTGCATCTGTGATCATTCTTGCTGATTCCCTCTAGCTGTTCTGCCTTGAGCCACCCATTTCTTTGAACTCAAGAGTTCCAAATCATACACTGCTCCTGCTGAGGCTTCACTAATGCTAAATGCAGTGGAGGGATTGTTTTACATGCCTTGCACAGCATCTTCCACCTTACATATACATAGGTATCCTGCCTCACTCTGTAAGGCTATTGATTCATGTCAAGGTTACCGGCCACGCATATTCTTCTCATCTTTTCGGCAGGACTACTACTTTGAATGCATTGCAGTCATATACTGCTTCTTAACATACACTGAAAATGTTTGTGTTCTTTCACAGAGGGGAAACCAGACTTCAGAACTTATCTGAATTGCTGTTTTGAAGGCAAAAACGCAAACAAAATGAAAATTATACCAGTCTATGTCTTGATGAGATGTGACAAAAAAGTCATTCCTGCTGCTCAGATAAAGTTATTGATATGAGCAGGAGATGATTATTTATTTCATGTCTGTATACTAGTTGTCTGGAAATCATAGGACATTGTCTCATGCTCCAGGTAAAGTAATTTGGTGTTGGGCCCTCCTTTCACTAAGCTTTACTCACAAAGCAGTGAGGAAACAACTGGGCATTTTTAGATAGCTTAGCCATTGCAATTTTTGATACTCAGTACTTTTAGCATCAAACTAGGTCTGCAGGAACTATTATTCCACATATGTTTTGCTCCTAGTCTGTTTCTGAAATCACCAGTTTTCAAAGACTGATTTTAAACATAGGTATCAGTGAGTAATCTAAAGTCCTTTGAATTACACCTATTATGGTATTATCATGTGGATGTTACCTCCTCCCCACATTATTAACTTTTTACAACATTTCTATGTATAATAATGAACAGACTCATACCCTTTACACCTCCTTTTTAATGCACCTTTTAATAAGGTTTAATCCGAACCAATTTTCATTTGGATACTCCAATACTCAAGAGTTTGGCTCCTAACACATTACTCAGCAGAGGATTCACAGTGATTGTTAACCACTGGTATTTGTGCACCGTTAATGTCTGTGCCACCAATTTACAGACCTGGCCGTGCCATCCATTTCTACCTGTGATGAGCCATGATAATTTATAAGAATATAACACTGGTTTCCAATTTTTTAAAAAGAGCAGTTTAACTTTAAAAGAATAATACTTAGCAAAGGGCTTTTATCCCTAAATTATTTTGCTTTTGCAACCATGACCTCAACAATGATTCTATTACGATTTATAGTGAACGACTTCTTTAGACTTCCAAGTATCATATCAAACAATAGAGGAACAGATTTAAAAACACAACCCCACAATCATACAAAGCCATAACTGAAGTTCTTCAACAGTATGTGAGCAAACGCCTGTGAAGCATGAAACGCAAGTTAGAAATTACTTCCTCTGAAGAAAAAAACAAACAAAAAGGTTTTGAAAGACAACTGCAAGGGCTTAACAAGTTGCAGCCTGCTCAGAAGAGCACTTTTGTGGCATAATGGTAGAAATTGTAACATCCTGATGTGGTTTATCACTTCCCAGTTAGGTCCCCCAACAAGAAAAGCCGTGCAGCAAAAGCTACTAGCCTTCAGCTTGGCTTGCAGAATTCACACCCTATCTCAAGGTCTATGACTCACAAAATATGCAATGTTTTTGCTTCTTCTGGCACATCTCTACCAACCTTGTTGATCTTGAAGCAGTCATAACCTACACCAAAGTATTTCCTTATTATCAAGGTGAGATGCTCCCTTTTTGCATTCTTAGGGACTGGAACTGTCTTTTTGCAACATTTTATGATTAGAGAAAATAACTTCATTTTCATTCCAAAATAATTCCATTTACTTTCCACTTTGAACAAAACTGACTACTTCAATGCTAACTAGTACACCAGCACAACAGCAGTGTCAATATAACCTTATTCAAATGATAGTATCAGCACTTCTCTGAAGTTAATTTCTTTCCTTGAATTCAAAGATGTGCATTCACAATCAAGACAATTTTTCTTGCATCTACTAACTGATTGGGGCTTCAAAATATATTATAATCAAAAGATCACCACAAACACTGTTGAAAACAATGGCTCCACAGAACGCAAGCATTAAATCTAAACATTAAAATATTCGTCTTGATTACAGAACACATGAATTGTAAAAAGCACTGGAAAATTAAGAAAGCCTATTTTAATGTAGTACTACCTGCTAATTATCTTCTTATAAAGAACATCTCAGCGCTCTTTAAAATAAATAAATTGAGCATCTAAACAAAATTCTCATTAAAACTAGGAGCCATTAAAATTACCAGTAACAGCCAAACAAAAACAAACCCGTAAATTATCAAAGCACACATGTCCAAAAATTTTAAAAGTACAGGAAGTATTTGGATAGGATAGAAAATAGAGGGATGCTGTATCTATGCCAATGGGGCCTTCTGCTAGTTACCATCAACCATATTTTATCTCTATTTCAGCCTGATGAAAGCTGTTGGTCTAACTATTATGTTTTTATGCTCTGAACACACTCCAAAAATTTCCTTTCACTGCTGTTACTCAGTTACTGCCAACTTGGGGCAATGTAACTTATTAAAGGCTTGCACACTACCTAATACACAGACTTTTCTCACTTTCACTGGAACTGAATTCAAGCTGAATAAAAAAAATTACACTTTTCAGGCCAACTCTTTCACTCCCTAAAAACATACGTCGGGACAAGCTGCAGGGTGTGACTTTCTGTACTAAGCCTCCAAGCAAGGAAAGGTGGATATCATAGGCAAAAATATTATTTTTAGCAGGAAAATCTACCATGTCCAATATCATTAACACATCATTCAAAAGTGTAGTACAAATTTAATACATTAAAATGAACAGTCTTGAAGAAATAGATTTCCTGTGGGTTTTGCTGCAGCAGCGATTACCCTGTCCATAGGTTAAGGATGACTCTGGATGCTGTGGACACATCAGAGCAGGATCAAATGCAAGAGGAGAGCACGTTCTGAAACTGGTTTTCAGGTACTATGTTATTCCATATAGAATTCCATCTCCCTTTTAAATTCAATGTTCTGCCTCACAAGTAAGGATTTTGAATGTGTAATAAAAAGCCCATTTTTGCTCAGTAATTTTGTTGGAGCAGTTTCTGCAGGGTGATAGGCATTCAATAGTACTGTAACCTCATACATACCACAACTTTTACACAAAGGCAGAAAATTGCCTTATTTTACTCTTTGGTTTGCATGCAGTTGTGTTAACCCTTGCCATTTTCTTTAAAAGCCCTATTTTGCTGTTATTTTTCATTTAAGTAACACTTCCATATGGCCCTACTTATATGGCCTAACAGACAAGTCCTCCCTGTTCTGGATTGAGAAAATGTACCAAAGGTGAAAAGCCCGTGTGATGCACTACTATGCACTTTCCAGTGGTTGCATGGGCTTTGCTTGTATTTACCTGTTAGAGCACTTTTGTGCACAGAACGAATACAGTATTTCAAACTATACCCCAAATACCTTGTTTTGTGTCACTCATGTTCAAAGTAAGACAGATGAAGTCAGGAGTTCATAAAGAACAAGCTTTCACATGGGATAACTGTGTCCTATTCATAAGGTTACTTTAAAACTCCTCAGATAAGAGTTACTCAAAGGCCTGTTTTCTTATCAACTTTTCCTCTATATCATGAATATAGATCATTCATACAAAACATAGCCTTTTCTTTGTACAGCAGACTGCAGTGAAAACACTTATTACGGCTATTTCCTGTATCTTGAACAATCCATATTCCTATCTTTCACAGCATTTTATACTGTGATAACTTTTCCTAACAACCTAACAAGGTATTTAGCAGTAAAAAAATCCAACAAAACTAAAATGCAAACTGCATTTAAGTGTTTCCAAAATAATACCCTAGGGTTTTTACTAAATCCTACTGCAGGATTTTTATTGACTAAACTTACTTTAAAGGTACATTTGCGATCAAAGAGCTTCTGGTCCTCCATACTTTTCTCAGGTCAGAAACACAAATTATGCGGGTATTTTTTCCACCTGGCTAGTACAGCTCATCACCTTTATGGCAGAAATTAGATCTGAAGTTTCTAGCATGTCTTTGTAGAACTCTTACCTCTGTTTGTATTTACATATATGGATATGAGAGCTCCTGCAGCCAGTTTAGTGTAACTACTGCATGGCAATGCACTGAGATAAAGGAGTTTGCCTTCAAACAGAGAAGGATTACTTATATTACTTTTTCCAGCACCAGAATCAGATATCTGGCCATCTTGGAAAGCCAGCACATGAAAAAACAAGCTAGTAACAAAAGAACAAATTTATAGCTACAGAAAAGAAAGAAATCTAATATAGTCTGTCCATCAGCTGATATATTTCATCCCCCAGTGTGTAATATATATATGCAGATAGATATAAATAATCATCTACAAATTATATTCCACAATGTATTACTTAAATTACACCACTCTACTTCAGTTATCAATTTACTTAAACGACCTGGATTTTTAAAAAGTCAAAATATTTCTAAGCTTGAAAAAAGACAACAGAAGTATTTCAGCATTTGGCCCTGGTTCAATTAGCAACACATTTCTCCCAGAACACATTCCCTCCTCTATTTGACATCTACTTTTCATGACATTTGAAAGACATGGCCTGTTTTGATACCACATCTTTTTTCCAAATGTACCTGAAATTTGCTAACAGATACAAAGGTTACTTGAGGAAAGTAGAGAAGAACCAGCATGCCCGGGTAAGCTTTGTATCCTTAAGCAACCACACAGAATCAACAGACAAACATAATTTTTTTTTTTATTGTAAAACATGCAACACAACTGGCATTTTTAAACTATTTTTTCCTAGAGACTGTAGAAGCCATGCTATCATTTTGTCTATTTGCAACTCTAGAGGTCAATTTGCAATATGAGGACACATGTATTTCTGGTGCTGTAATTAAATGTATATTCCACCAGGCAAGGACAAACTTCCAAAAGGCAGAGAAAACGCCTGAACTGGTTTCATACCCTGTAAGGTACAGATGCAAATGGCTATATAGATCTGTTCTGAAACATTCAATTTAGTTCTGAAGGGCTCCGGGGGAATGAGGAGAAAGAAAACAAAAACCAGTACTCTTCACATTTATAGCATTTGTAGCTATACAAAGAAAAACTACAAGTTACTTTTGGATTCAAAATTGGAGTTTCCCTTTTGCAACAGTTTTCACTGCCTATTAACTGGTCTAAGATTGCTGGTTAAAATTATTCCACGTACAATAATGTAGAAGTGTCAGGAAAAAAATAGCCTGCTTCCATTGCTTCTTGTGTCTGACAGTTCTGCAGCAGATAAGGCAAAAATATCTCACTAAAACATCAATAATCATGTAATGCAATTTCATGCCTACAAATCCTCATCTATGTTGCACTTGCCTGCCCCTAACATATCTGGCAGCAGTTCAATAAGCAGTCTTACTTTTTCCATTTATTTTCTGCACCTTGTACTTCTTACATTTAGAAGTCTACAATGATTTCAGAAGGCCAATTTCAGAAGCTTTACCTGCACTTCCTCTAGGCAATAACAGTGTCCAAGTACTTGTGCCTAAGTTTGGTCATATTGGCTTGGTAAATTAGCAAAGCTCCTCTTATAATACATATATTGCTCCACCTTGACCTTCCCTTTAAACTTTGGACAGAGATTGTATTTACTCTAGTTTCAAAACAAGATATATTCATTAATTGTTGTCAGTATTACTGCCAGTTTTAAACGTGAAGGTTGTGAGACTTGGGTGTTATCACTACACAGGATTAATTATTTTGAGAATTGTTTATGGAAAAGAGATACTGAGCTAAGAAGAAGAAAAACTAAATTTAGGTTCCACCAGACAAAATGTAAGTCAGTACCCCAGACACACTGATATAGTCAGACCTTTTGGAAACACCTGCCAAAGATAATGAAAGGCTACAAAAAATTACAGATAGGGTTGGACTTGACAATCAAGCAAATGGGGCTTTAAATAAAAGCAGCAGTCTGAGACATAAATTTGAAAAACCTGTACCTGGAATAGAGATTTCTAACCTTTCCTTGCACCCTTAGTTTCATTTAAATCAAGCAAATAAATGAGCTTTTCACTTGCAATCAGAAAAATATCCATCAAATCTTCCCCTATTCAGCACTCCATCTTGTTATAAATTGGAATCTAACAGCACCGTGTAGTAAAAGATTATCAAATACCTTTTAGGACTGATTTAGCATTTTTGCTAAACACCAGTTCTTGGATAAAAATTTTTAAGTGTTATCTGTTGATCTCACATGTTGCATAAATCTTGGAGTCTGTACTATTCTTCCACAACCCTTACTTAAAACTTGTTAAATGGCCTTGCATTTTCTTATAAGTCCTAAGGGTAAAGATGATCAACCTGTAAAAAGCTATGAAAGATTACATTCAGATTCAAAAATTCCTTGAAGGGACACAGCCTGAGAATTAAAAAAAATAAAATCTTTTCACTTTCTTTAAAGATTGCCAATTTACAAAATCACCAGGAAGTCTTGCAGTGAAGGCCCAAATACAACTGGAAGAATAGACTGAATACTTTATTTTAATTTGTATTTTCCATTTGATTTCAGTACTTAGCACCTTCAGCAAAGAATAAAAGAAATAGGGCTAATCCAAGAGAGGTCTAAAAATACAAATCTCTGGAAGACTTTAATCCTATAGAATTGACAGTGTTTTAATATCTTAATGCTTGGGTATCTCTTTCTAGAGATACTGCCATGACACAAATGTTTAATACCAAAGTCTGTAACAACTGATGATCCAGTAGAAGTATATCTTTCATTTTTTCATCACACAGCTTCCAAAAAGATTTTCAGGAATACATCACCTTTTTCCTCAGGAAAAGAAAATGGTACCATGTCATAACTCTCATCATACTGCAGTCAAGATACATTGCAAAAATGTCCTGCTGCACTTCAGAGATTTGGTATTTCACTGCTTTCTTCACATTGTTCCTTATTCCTCAGGAGCTATTTGATCTTTCATATTCATCTTACACCTACTCTCACATAGCCACCCCTTGCACCTGGCATCTCTTCTCTTGATTCGTCATGAGCCTGATTTTAGACTTTGAAAGAGCGGTAATTGAATTTTTCAAGACAAATCAAATGGTGAAGATACAACACATTCACAGAATGGCTGAGTCTGGAAGGCACCGCTGGAAATCACCTGCCAGCTTGTTGAGGGTGTGCTCCACCTCATTGTTCAGGTTACCAATGATGATGTTAAAACAGCACTGAACTCAGAATCAGCCCTTGGGACACTCCACCAGTGACTGGTGTCCAGCTTAACTTTGCGGCACTGATCACAATCCTTTTAGCCCTTCAACTCATCCAGTTTTTGATGTGCACTTCCTGGTGTGTACTTCATTAGCTTGTCTACAAGGATGGATGGGATGCAGAGTTGATAGCCTTACTAAAGCAAGCAACATCAACTGCTGTTATCCCATCCATTGCACCAGTCATTGAAGGCCTTCAGGTTGGCCAAGCACAACATCCCCTTCGTAAAAATCCATGCTGACTACTCTCAATCACCTTGGTATCTTCCAAACGTTTGAAAATGTCTTCCAGGAGGATGCGATCCATCACCTTTCCAGTGATCAAGGCGAGAGTGACTGGAATGTAATTTCCCAGACCCTCCTTGAAGGCTGGAGTGACATTAGCTTTCTTCCCCTCAGGAACTTCCCCTGGTGGCTGTGACCTTCCAAAGAGAGTGGTCTCACAATTATTTGCATATATTAATATGAAGAACATGATTTTTATATATCTCTGTAGGCTTCTCTATGATGAACTCAAAGATCTCTCCCTGCTTTTCTAACTAGAAGGCTGGTAGAACTGCAACAATATGCTCTACTTCTACCTTTAAATCTGCATTTGTACAAAATTGACTGACATTATTCAGTCAAAAGTTTGACCTAACAGGCTGGTTTTCTCAGAGTTTTTTGGGTTGCTTCCCTGGTTTTTTTTTAATCACTGGTATGAGCACCAACTACTAAAATTTTGCAGTCTCTTTTGATCACTTCTACATTTTCATTACTTACTGTTTTGAAAGTTTAATCTTATATATTAAGAAAGTGCTCAGAAAGGCAGGCAAGGGAGTAGTCATGCTCCCTGTAAATAGAAATATTAAGAAACACTAGATAACATTATTTTTAACTATGGAATATTTAGAACTTTGGTAAAGTACAACTCACAGGAAAGCATGTAATTATAAGCATATGAAAGAAAATAAAGTTCTGCCAGACACACTGCTCTTTTGTGATCTCATTGAAGTACACACCTAATGAAAAACACCTTGGAAACAAAAATCTTGGGAAATATAACAGCTGACAACTAGAAAAGTGATTGGGTTTGGACTGCTGAGGTTTTTTTTTCCTCTGAAAGAAAATCATCAGCAAGCCATTATAATACCTTTTGGGAAATAACACCTTTCACTTGTTTATCTACTTGGAGTACAAAATCACCCTGCTTTTTAAAGCTGCGAACTTATTTCTAGTAATGTGCACTACTACTACTTTCTTCTTTTCAAAGATTTAAGTTCACTCCTTCAAATAACCACAGCTTTGGAAGCTTTACACAAAGACAGAAGGGCATTCCTGTATTTCTGAAGGAATCCTTAAATATTGACAGGGAGACATCCTTGGATTCTAAAGTTCTAATGAGGAACATGGTAAATTGCCAAGGTAAAAGTTCCATATATTTAACTTTGCCTAAAGCACGCCTTTAATTGATGCACTTTATGGAGCCTGGAAAGTGACTAAGATTCTGTCTACAAAAAAAGACTCTGGCAGTGGCTTTTCCTCATTCATTGTTAAAAGAACATCTTCAATGTTCTCACTAATCCCAAAGCTGGTAGCAGGTATCCTTGGGAAGAGTCCAGATCTCAGAAAGCTATGTGCCAACTGCATTAAAGCCTGACTGCCTCAAAGCTTATTAAAAGCCAGTGCTCATCCCACAGCAGCCCTTTAGCTGAGCTGCACACTAGGAGCGCTTTCACCAGACCGCACTGGCACTGGTGCCAGTCCGCAAATGTTCACAAACACAGTGACACAGTCCCAGACTAACTAGGACACGGATGTTATTGACAAAGGCTAGGAGACTGTTAATTCCTTTGGCAAGAGATAGGAGGAGGAGAATGGGAAGCAGAAGCCCAGCACTCTGTTCCCCACTTCCACACCTCATTGCCAAGCGACAATTCATCTGTTCAACACCCACTCACACCATGCACAAAGAAATGGGCCAGGGAATGTAGTCTGAAGATTTAGGAACAAAAATAATTTTATACTAGTGTCCCAGCTGCAGTACTACAAGACATGCGAGATGTCCTCTAGGTTTTTTTGTTTGGGTTTTTTTTGGAGTGGCAGTGGTATGCTTTTAAGCACTGCTGCCCCATGGAAGTATTTTAAATAGCTTTGATACCAATTCCATTATTAATGTAAATTGCAGACTAATCTTACTGTCACCACACAGAAGCTGTGGAGGGGTTCTCATCTCTTACCGGACACTGGATCCTGACTGTGTAAACAGGACTACTACCAAAAAAATTAAATAGAGATGCACTTCCAAATGCTAACAGGAATGGCTTAAAAGTTACTGTACCATGGAAAGGGACTTCTATTTTGAGCCCATTACTTGAAAAAACCTTCCAAGCATGCTGCGAAGTGCATCCTGTCTTTTCCCTTGTTTTTGAGGTTGCATATTGATGAAAACAGATCTATGGCAAATCTTCTGCTTATGCTTATTTTTAGTGTGGAATAAGAACCTTGAGTAAAGGAGGAAGTCCAATAGCTGCATATTATAAAGTGGAAAAAATACCCAAAAAAGAAGTCAGCAAAATGCAGTATGTTTCAAGCATGCTTGATAACTAAATTCAAAATATTATTAAAACTATAATTGATGCACTTTGCAGTAATTATATGAAGTGTTCTTATTTCCTTCCTGCTATAGTCAGAGTATGAATAAACAATCTGCTTTCAATTGCTCTCAGCCATGAAATTTTAAAAAGCTGAAGAATATGCAAGTCAAATAAGAAATTTTAAAAGGGCTGGCATTTATTTGTTGAAAACTTTTACTGGTAAGTTTCAAAGACTTATGGAAAAGCTAACTACTCAAGCACAGTAGTATTCAAGGCAGTAGTATTCAAAGGTAAATACAATCAACATCTCCCTTGCTCTGATGGAAATCGTGAATCGGCTTTCATGTACCCAGTGAAAGAAAAACCAACAGAGTCAAGTATTTAAGCTACTGCGAAGATTTGTACACATTTCCTTTGTAAAAGAGTCACTGTGACTACAAAACCCACAATAGACAATTACTGTCTTCCAACAGATTTTACTGTTTCATACAGAACACAGTCACTTTATACAAACCTTATATGAGTTGAGATTCCTTGATTCCAACACTGTGAAGACAAATTTCAGTCTAAGTTCATGTGATTTTAATAGCCACCAAATTTTACTGCATGGCTTGTAGATGCTAACAGGAAAGGAGCTGCTTTATGCCATATTTTGTTTCTGGTTAGAGAAGTCAAAATCCCAAAAAGCCTCCAAAAAACTACCTATGTGAAAGCTAACCTCACTAAGACATCTTAAAAAAAACCACAAAAAAACCCCCAACAGAAAACCAACCCAAACCCAGAAAACTGCACTTAGATAATTATATAGATAATTCATACCCATTAAAAAAATCCTTATCCTATGAGAGAATAACAGATTTTTCTGCCAAGTACTATACTCTTTAGCTTCCTACCAGCCCCAAGCACCATCACTCTTATAATAGTGTATGACATGAAAGCAAGCATGTTACTTAAGCAGCTCTGTGGGTATATCTAAATCCAGGAAAACACAAAACATCTAGAAACTACAGCAATACCTATAATTTTAAAGGCACAGTAGGAAAAACATAGTAAATTTGTCCAGCCATCCAATCTGGAGTTAAAATTGATGATTTAACACTGATATTCCTGAAGAATAACGTTACAGGTATCCTGGAATAGAAAATCACATCTAAGCATTAATGTCAGTTATTCTGCTTTGAATCAGAATATACGTGTTAGTGAAGTTCCAATCCTCAAGCTTAACCCATAGGCCCCTGTCTTTCCAAGACAAAACACTAAATAGAATCCCTTCTGTTACTCAGGTTATTTCCAAACCCTGATAAAAGACAGCAAGCATTGGCAGATGCAATTCTGTCATTTGTTCTGCATGAAACGTGTGCCTTTTGAATTCAGCTCAAACTGGACAGTTTCAAAATAGCAAATCTGAAGGTTTCCGTGGACAAGGTGGCACAGGCAGCCCCTGTACTGCTCTTACAGGATTCTCACCAACACAGTTTGACAAGGTTCCGGTGGAAAGACCTCTCAGTCTCTGTCTCAAGCTTTTGGTCTCTTCCTCAGATTATCAAAAGATAGCCAATTGTGATGGTGGATTTTCTGCTGGAAGAAAACTTCATGCTGGACTGAGACCACCAACTCATTTCACAGAAAACAAGATGGCAGTAGTTTTTTTGCAGCTGCCGACTTAAACTGTATTTGAGCTACAGACCTAGATGTGAAAGGCTCTGTAATAAATTACCAATCTCCTGAGCCATCCAGTTAACAACATGCATGGTTTTCTTTTAAGCATAATTTTAAGTTCATAAATTTTCCAAAACTGAAGAAAGTAGAACATCAGAAAAATTTATATTCTTGATGACAAATCATTTGTTATATTTTTAAGAGGCATACAGGAAGCCAAGTTGCCTAAGTAGTAACATGCACTATGTATTTTTATATTACGTTTAGCTCCACTACTTCATGAGTCATGACAAAGCCACCATAATCTTTTTGATTTTTTTTTTTCCCTCAGTGCTGAGGCTTTTGTTCTATTTCTAAAACCAAGAGCAAATTAAAACTATCCATAAAATCACTACAACAAAGTAAAGTTTCCTTGCATTTCAGTTCTGAAAATGCTATTTATCAGAGGCATACATTTTTCCTTCAGTTTACATGGAGACACTGGCATTCTGTAAAAGCATTTATCAGGCATGAAAATAGATGACAAATAACTAGCCCTTGACCACATTTCCAGGAACACTATTAAAGCTGTTTCAAAGATAAAAGGTGACTCTGGAGGAGTAGTAAGGAAGCCAGACTTATTTCACCAAACACGGAATATCACTGGTAATACTGACTCATAGGAATGAAAGGTCAAACTAATGATACTTCTAATTACTGAAATTTCATTCGTGCATGAGAGTATCGTATATAGGCAGTACACTATATAGTATATATAAAATTACTATATAGAAGTAAATTGAAGAAAAGAATGCTATCCAAGAATAAGAACTACAGACAAGTGGATCAGGGAAACTACCCAATTTCAAGACAACAGACAAAAAAAACCCACTTAGCTGTGGGCATATTTTGAAGGCAAATATGTAAGGATTGGTGGGATTCACCCGTTGAAAAGAATTTGCTGGTTAAAGACACTAACTCAGGTTAAAAATGTTTTCCTTATATTGTAGTTTGGATAAACATTAGTTTACTTGCAGAAATCATCTTAAGTTGACATGACTATATTGCTGGTAGATTATAAACATTAGGAGAAAATAAGGGCTTTCAAAAGTTACTTTCCTACCTTAAACTGATAATTTCAGAAAAAAATATTTTTTCAGCCATTCTTACAGCCAATCATTCTCCCCCACCAACACCAAAGCTGTATTTAGTTATTTATCTTGCCTCCAGTGATACTACTAGAGGCATTTTCTGTACTCAGCGTGCCTGTTATTTAAATGAACCCATTTAAAATAGTTTATTTAGAAAATCAAAAAACAAAAACAGCTATCTGATACACTTGCTCTCATAAGCATATCAGATCACAGCCAACTTTTAAAATTCACTCTACTAATCAAGGCTGTCTTACTGCAGTATAAAAATATGTATTTATCAGTACATGCTCTTAGTACAAAGGTTTTTGCTTCCCAGTGGTTTTCCATTAAAAAAAAAAACAACCCCTGCCCTCAATCATCATCCCAGTGCTAAAACCCATTGTGGATCCACTTACCAAATCCCTGTGCAACACCCAGTTAGCATGCAGGTAGTGAATACCATCTAGGATCTGATATAACAGCGACTTCACCATTCCCCGAGGTAACTGAACTGGTTTCTTGTTTGCTTTAGAAGCCCTGTGAAACTTGATTATATGCTGTAAAGGGGAAAAAAGAAATGAAAATAAAAGAAGTGTAATGTTTACACAAAAAGATTGCCATCAACTCCTTGCACAGACTTCTTCAGGTTTTTTCAACCTTTCATGATTCGTTTTCCAAACTAGAAACATGTGCCTTAAGTACTAAAAAATGAATACTGTACTAGGCAAAGTGATCACTGTCAGAAAGCAATCTCTCAAAAACTTAAATCGGTTTTTGCTGTAGTTTTACCCCAGCAGGCAGCTAAGCCCTGCTTATGAAGAACACAAAACCAGTATGACCATCAATGCAAATTTCCTTGTAGATCACTGATCTTTAAAGTTTTAGAGGCATTTTCATTTGGTGAGTCTTTGTATTAAGATAGGCTGATATCCTGTACATCACAGAATTACAAGTGCATTACCTCCTACATTATTTCACTTCTATGTCTTCTCCTACAGTAATAATGACTGTAACATTCAAGACCTAATGCCAAGCAGAAATTTTTGCAAACGGTATTAGGAATTTTATACATTTAAATCAGAAGCCCAGATTTATTCCTTCTTTATTTACTATACCCTTATAGCACAGTACTCTCAAAACAGAAGCTGTTGACAGAGCAAGTCTACAAATCCATCCTTCTGAAAATCAGCCACCAAGTCAGCCACAGAAAAAGAGCCTTTAGCAATTCTAAGTTTATACACAAGCAATGATGTCTGGCACCAAGGAGGAGCCCAAAAGGACATGTTGTCTTAGCACTCAAGTCCCAGGTGTCACTAAGTTCAACAGCAAGGTGTGCCATAGTCATGGTAACCATTTCCATGTTTGCCTCCTTCAAACACAGAGGCAATTTCTAGAACAAATTTCTTAATGTAGTCACACTATTTTTCTGCAATGGCTCGCACTTGTGTGATCATCAAAACAGCCCAGATCTTGTCTACCAAAACGTGGCACCAAACTTCTATCATGTGCTCTTCCCACATTCATGACCCCTCATACTCCAGGTGCCACTAAGTGAACCAACTACCTAACACCCTTTGGCAAACTGCCTTTCCTCTCCTGCTGCAGCCCAGCTTCATACAGCCTGCCCTCCTTTGCTTCAGGCAGCAAGCTTGGCTTTCCTGTGAGGAACAGGCACATTTCTGCCCTGACAATGGTAAAAATGGAGATGCACAGAGCAAAGAAGCATTGACGAAAAGGTGACAGTCCCTGCACCATCAGCCAAGCACCACATGCACAAGCATCCCTCAGCCTGAGCCACAAGTTTCACCTCCTCTCACCTCCCACTTCCACCAACTCCAAAACAAGTGTTATTTTCACACAGTGGACAGAGGGAAGTGAATCTTCAGAGACAGAAAAACAGATGGCTGTCCTAGACTTTAGATTTTTTTTTTGTTCCTGCTCTAATACACTCTGTATTATCTGGCCCTTTCCCAGCCTTACTTGAGACCTGCTGTGCTAAATACACACAGAGCTGGAGCACTTGATCCACAGCCGGCTCTCTGGGGCACAGAGCCAGCCTAGTTACTGCAACTACGTCTCTCACATCCTGATACAGTGAACAACCAGGAGCTGGTACAGCTAGGGAATTCTGGAGTTCATACAGGTATATGCATGTAAGCATAAAGGCCAAAACTGAGGGTCATTCCTAAGTTACTTATATACAAACCAGTGTTTCATTAACAGAAATGCTTCTGTGATGATTTAGGTTAAGTACAAAGCAACGCAGAAATGTATAAATACAAACGAGGACAGGTCATAGTCATAATCATCCTAACAAATATGAAGCCTTGTAGCACATTTTGAAACAAAAAAACCCTCAAACTTTCCTAAACCTCTGTATCTTAGCATATCATAAATATGGGGAAGCTGTGAAAAGAAGAGTGCTCTTAGTTTTCCTTCATATTAAAATAAAAACAAAACAAAACAACTTTACTCTAGTTCCTCAAGATGTTGTTTCTGTTTATCAGCCTTTAGAATGTCTCAACATTTCACCTGCTTGGTAACTTTTTTGTCTCTAATTTTATTTTGGTAAGAAAACCTCAATACCAAGTATCAGAACTTCTAAGACATTTAACTGTAAGAAAATATCTTTCATTTAGCTTAGCAGAAAGAAAACTGACACACTAGTTTTTAGGCCAATGCTACTGAATAATTCCCAACTACAAGGAACACCATTTTCCAAAGAAATTAGTTTTACTTTGGTTTGTGCTAAGTGATATGCTGATGAAAAAACAACTCATGACTCATACTGTGCAATTCTCACATGTACACATTCATAAAAATTTCCACCTCGTTCCAAATTGTTTCTGTTGTACTCTAATACAAATCTTAGCATCTTTTAAGATTAGTATTTGTAGCATTGAGAGCAATGCTCCAAATGTATGTCAGCATTACTTTGAGGCAAACACATCTTTTTTCAGGGAAGTCAAGGCTACATTATATTTTTCATTTTTTACCATGCTACTTTATTTTTTTAAGTATTCCAAATGGATATTAAGCTTACACATATTGAGTTAACACAGGAATACAGTATATACCTTAAAACAAATTTACTTTGCCTCCAAGAGGTTTATATTTTAAAGCAGTATCTTGCAATAAGGAATAAACAGCTTTCCTCCCAAATACATGGAATTTCTGCAGACAAATGGAGTAAAAATTCTTCCCACTGAAATGTATGAATTAAATATACAGTGTCACTACTCTCATTTCATGTATGCATGGATGACAATGCAACTAAAACTCAGAACTGTCCTATTCAGAAAATAAGTTTGTCATTTTTTAAAGGGAATCCACCTGTGTCATCAATTACATCTTCCTGCACCCTACTGTAGCTGTAATGGGGGTTCATATCTGTATTTAAGTAGACTTCTAGCTACTGAGAGATGATTTTTGCAGTTTTTTATCTTTTTGAAGAGATCACAGGTTAACAGCACAGTGTGCTTACTTAACATTTTCCCTTGCTTTTCCTTTAGTACTGAAAATGCTTCCAACAAACACATAGGAAACAGCTACACTGTGTTTAAAAATGATGTCTCCCCTGACCTTGTCCCTTTGCTGCAACTAAAACTCTAAGCCTGGTACCTATAAACAATTCACCTTACCCAGAGGTCATGCTCAGCGTAGTCAAAGAGAAGCCACACTTTCCTGTCAGCATGAGAAAGGAACACCTTTTGCAGAGAAATGACATTTGGATGCTTGAGCTCCCGCAGCAACTGCAAAAGAAAAAGTCCACAAGAGTTATATCCATACATACAGAGATGGGATACTTACAACACAAACAACAAAAGCTGAAATCTGCAAGCCATAGAAAACCACATTTTTTTCATGAAAGAACCACTCATTAGTTTCAAACCCAAGCTGAAAGTGGGTCATAACCCTCTCAGGGCATTCACTTCCTACTCATGTTCTAAAAGCTGAAGTCTATGTAAAACCTCACTATTACCCAGGACCAAGATGACTCTGCAAACAGCCAGCTGTGGCATCTGCCCTTTCACATAGGCTGTCATCTTCACCAGTCCCATTTGGGGTACCCCATTTTCTCCTCACTCCCAATTATCTGAAAACATTGCATTTTGGTTACAGTCGTTTGAGACTGAATGGGATGGCTCATGTAGAGCTGTCAATGCAGTCAGCTAAACCAAGATGTGGTTTGTAAGGTGGACTCTGCTGACCTACAAAGTCACCACTCTTTACAGAAGAGGGTCCACCTCCTTGCCACAACACAGATTATACCAGTTAGTACATTCACAGAAGCCACCCATAAAACAGCACCCACCACTTCAAGAGAAAACTATTCTGGATGCATAAAGGCTGGTGAAAGGTAACCCGGTACAGAGCTCTTGAGCTGAAACAAATCAGGGTTCTAACAGCAGAGACAGTCCTGGCAAAGGGACACACCCGGAACTTCTTTCAGCAGCAGTGAGCCATTAAACCAGCTCAGCTGCTTCAGAAACCATAGTTTTAACCCCACCAAAAGGAAAACAGATGAGATACAGCACAACAGCTGAATGCAGACAGCATCAGTCTATTTGAGCTCTACTGGTCATGTTACAATCATACTGTACTCACTCAATTGCTAGAAGGAAGAAACAAAAGCTTTGTCTAAGCAAACTTGTGACTACCCAAAACTAGTCAAATTCTTGCCAGTTCAGTGTGCCAAAAATGATGACATTTTTTTATTAAAAGGAATGGTTAGGGCTTTTTCTTTTTTCAAAAAAAGCCACGGGAAAATTAAAGGATTCTTTGAATACAGAATTTACTTCTGAGACAATCTATTTTCAATAAAATATAATTTTTCCACTACATAACAGAGGAAACAAAAAAATTCATTCCTTTCTATTGATACCTTTGTCATATGTGCTAAAATTTTAGCTGCTACTGAGATAGTAAAATGGAAGCATATATCTGTGTTCGTTTCCTTCTTTCCTATTTCATTTGAGACAGACTCACGTTATGACTCACTGACCAGTCTTCAGTGTGGCATTTCTTGAGCAAAAAACCTATAGCCCACAGAGCTTTTACCTTAAGTATGAGCTCAAACAGGGAGACAGTGTAGAGGAGACAAAACAACAACAGAAATCAATGCAGAAGGCTATAGAGTTTGAGCATAGTAAAACTAAGATTTGTAGAAGCACCACATTGAGGCACTTTAAGGCAGGATCCAGAAGAAGTATGGAATTCTTTAAATGCCTGTAATTCCTACAAAGCATAAGATCAGCATGGGAAAAACCAAGAAATGTTTATTTGCACTTTTTTATCAATTACAGGTGGGGACAGCCTGTGGTAATTTAACCACAGCCAGCAGCTAAGCCCCAGAGAGACACTTGCTCAACCCTCTCAGTCAGACATGAATGAAGAACAAAAAAGCAAGAAAATTTGTGAGTGAAGTAAGACAGTTTAGTAAGTGAAGGAAAGAGGAATTAAACATCACGCCCACAACAAAACAAGAGAAGCAATGCAAAGGCAATCACATATAACTTCCCACAAGAAGACTGATGCCCAGCCAGTCTCCAAGCAAAGGCTACTACTCCAAAGGGAAGAGGGGCAGGGGTGGGAAACACAGAAAACCTGAACACTGTCAGCAATAGCCAAAGCACTGGTGGCTTATCAACACTGCTTTAGCCACAAATTCAACACACTCCACCATACAGGCTGATGTGGAGATTAACTGCATGCCAGACAGGCACAGCACAGCATCAAAGAGCAGCCTCTCAATGGTGAATGATATTGCAGGTTTAAGGATACACTGTACCAGTCCTTATAGAAAAATAGTTTTTCTTTAATCAGCAAAAATTCACACATTAAATTTATGCTAAAAATTTTAATTACCTGTACCAGAAGATTATATGACAGTTCAGCAACTATGTGTCCATACCAAAATATTATCATATTTCCTGTGGCCTGATGGGACACATCTGTACCAGATAAAACAAACTATTCCTTAATGAAAGATGCAGATACTAGTCAGAGCTCTAAAAAGTAATGTAATGTTCCCTTTTATCCTTTCTGATCCCATTTTAAGTCTGTCCTACTCCTTATTCCCCAGGTAGCAGCTGTCACCTACCTAACAAACTCCAACCTCTTCACATCAAATGTGATTCAGCTTGGAGAACACACAGAGAACCTACCACCAAAGCTGGACACAAATATAAGAAACTTTAGTAATGCAGCAGGATTCCCTGTCTGTATTGTGAGGCAACATAGACAGAATTCTCCTTGTTTGTTCTAGACGCAGTCAATACTGCAGACTTTGAGATTCACAGCATTCCTTGCTTTTTTCCTCCCCCATCCACCTTGATCACTCCCCTTCCTGCCCTTTATTTTTCATCTAAACATCCCAGCAGTCCTCTCAAATACCCAAAACCCCCACTATCCTCCTCAAAAATCCATAGCAACCTGCTTTACTTCTCATTAAAGTCCCAGCTGACACTCTCCCAGAACACACCTGAGAAGTTCCTTTTGCAGCCCATCACCACTGTGTTAGTTCTGGCCTTTGTTACTGTCACTGACAGCAGCTGTCACTGTTCGTGCATCTGTGTACTCAGTTTATCATTCTTGCTGGTTTCTGCCTTTGCCTTTTGTGCTGAATAGCTGTTAAATCCACATTCTTTCAGTCTGCTTAAAAAACCTGATGGGTTCAGTCAAAGCCAGACAGCCACAAGCAACCCAGTGAATAAGATGGCTAACACACATCAGTAAAACCATCAGAATAAGGAAATGATTGCTGCAGTGGTGACAGATGATTCCTGAATCACTGTCTTGGAAAGGCTGAAACACAGTGACAAATGCAAACTCTGTCTGAAGTATCTGAAAGAGCTCATGCAGATGATAACATATCACATGGGCTGCAAAGAGCATTTTCAGCAACCTCAGTCTCCACGAACCAGGCCTCTCTAGCCCACAAACCACATGCCTTTCCTACCAGATGACTTGACTTGTGTCCAGCAGCTGACAGAGTTCAAACAAAGACAGTTCAGACAAAGTAGACTGCAAGAAACATGCTTTGAACGTCAGTGTATCAATATATCAGCCTGCTAACAATAAAGGCTGTTTTCTGGCCTAATGACTAATGCTTCTGTCTATCCTAGTTCAGTTCTGTAGAACACAAAGAGAAAGCAGACAAAAATGATGTGTTTGGCTCTCAGTAAATTGCTTTCCTTTTCATTTGCATATCACATGATGATGCAAATCTATTTCCTCAACCAAATCTATTTCCTCTTGTATCAGTTAGTCTGGGTACCACCTTATAAAGAAAGGAGACCCGACAGACCTTCAAAGAAATAGAAACCAGCAAATGACAAAAATGCCAATACATCTGTTTTTACTTGAGTGTTAGAAGCCCATTTTGCCCCTGGCTCGTCTTGCCCTTGCTTTCATATTGTTCAAGATCCAGCAAGGGAAACAGCATCCCTGCGTGCAGGTCCTGGGCTCACAGTAAGGTCCCTCCATCTCCTTCCTGAAACGAAGAAATACTCATTCCACAGCCACGGGGTAGATGAGGGACAGTAAATCAAAGTGTCCCAATGATTCATAAAATTGTTAAATTGCTTCATGAACAAGGGCAAAGTGAAGTAAAAAAGGATGTTATTAAATAATCAACAGCAGCACTAAAGGAATCGGGAAAACTGCAGCATGACTAAGGCCAATCTTTTCTTGCACTAACAACAACTATCTTTCACATAGAATATGAGCTGAAGTCAGCACAAATTTTTATGAACATGACCTGCTTCCTCCGGTGATATTCCCACATTTCCCGTAAAGCTCTCCACCACAACACTTCTCATGAGCCAAGACACCAAACTCTTCATCTAAGTGAGGATTTCTAGCTCTACTGCAAATGCCATTTCACCCCCGCTCTTGATGCTTGCTAATCTTTGTGGTCCATGGGGAATGTTAACCCGCAAAATGTAGCCCTGCAATATTACCATGCTTACTTCCATAATTCAAGTTGCACAGGGGAGGTTAAGATCAGTTACCAGGGAAACTTATTTCACCAAAATGCTTGTCAAGCACTGGAACAGGATGCCTAGGGAAGTGGTTGTGTTGCCATCTCTGGAGGTATTTAAAAGACACTCAGATGTGCTGTTACTGAGGGATGTGGTTTAGTGCTGGACTTGATGATACACCTCTTTCCAAACCTAAATGATTCTAAAATCCTATAATGGAGCACAATTGCTAGAGCAATTTGCCAGGTAACCTGGCCCAGAAGGAGCTTCCCCTATGTCAAGACATTTACTATTTTAGAAAAAGCAGCTTCTTGCTCTGACCACCTTCCTTTGAGTGCCATGCAGCATGTTTCTCCCAAGCCTTGGGACAGTCAGAAAACTGGCTACACACAAAGCCATTGGCAGTATCAATCAAACATTCATTTAAGCAAAAGTCACTATTGCATTATCTGGCTAGTTTGATGGCATAAATTCAAATTCTAATCATCATCTCATGCTTCAAAAAGGCTCGCATCAGTTTCACCAAGGGATCCAGCAACAGACATCATATGTTAACAGTCATGCCATGGCCTTACAATGGAAAAATGGGCAAGCAGGGACTTGGAATACAAAGAAGACTGCAGTTGATGCAGAGAGGCAACTTTCAGACGGGAAGGCAAGTAACAAATTTTACTCATCCTGTAACAAGTAAGGTGCCAGTGGAATTACTGCTACAACAGGTGAGTATAGGCAGCAGTACTATGTTACCTGAAACACTGTGCACAATTCTGGCCCATTCAGGGAAGATTAATTCCAACTGCAACTGGGCAAAGAAAGTCCAAGCCTACACCCAGAGGAAGGGAGCGGCTAATGCTCAAAGAAAACCAGCAAGCCAAGCCAAAATGCTTATAGCCTGCCAAAACAAAGCAGAGAAGAAACAGTCTCTATCTCTCTCTTTAAAATGAGAGCAGAAGAGAAGAGCTATTTTAACTAACTGGCAATATTATGATAAGTACAAATGGGTACGAATTAGTCATGATTAATTTTGGCTTAAAGGCTGAATAATGTTCATAGAGTCATTACTAGAATGAGATTCAGAAACTGCCTTCAGAGATCTCTTTTCCTTACAAGTTTAACTTGTAGCTTGCTAAATTTCTTAAGGTACCATTTGCTTGTCTGCAAGAGCAGGAGTAGAACATGACAACTCCAGAGACGTCACCCAATTCTAAGCCACAAAAAATTGTAAAAAAAATTTACAGCCACTATTCTTAGTTTCCTATGAAACAGTGGAGCTCTACTCAAGTACTTTAAACTTGTTATATAAACTAACCCCCCAATTTTATTATACAACTGCTCAAATCCCAGGCTGGCTTAGCTGCTACGCAGCAGATTCAAGATCTGTTTGCTTCAGTGTAAATACAATTTTAGTTTTACATTCTCATGAGTCAAGACACTCCACAGTACTAAAAAAGAACAGAATACCTGCTGAAAAGTACATGTTTTCCTTTCAGAAGTGTTCAAATAAAAGCTTACAAAGGCACTGTAACTGAAAGTTATAATACTGCTCACTCTAAGAATTTATTATGAAGCTGACAACACATTTTTGAAGCTCCAGTTCTTGAGACAAAGCAACAATTTCACAACGTTGTATATTTTATTCTTTTGATTTTTTGAAGTCCTAAATGTGCAAAAAAGAAGCCTGACGACACAAAATGTCAAGAGGAAAAAAAACCCACATTTCTTTTTAGCTTCCACAATTTCTAAAATAGATGAGTCTTATGTGATGTCACATGCAAGTCAGTATTTATCAGCACCTTCTAATTCCAAACACACTGGAAGTATTAGATGAGGCTATTAAATGTTCTCTGAAAGTAAGGAAGTGAGTGAAGTACCCAGATGAGACAGGCACTGGATGTCAAGCTTGGACAAATTCTGCTGTTCACAGAAAACATTATGATTCCTAAGGATTCTAATTACATTTAGTCGGTATCTTTGTCCCACTGTCACAGAACTAAAAATAGTGCTACCCTCCCTTTATACAAAATCTCTCAAGAATACTGTTTTCAGATCAGTAATGTAGCTTGGTACCCAGTCACAACTTATATTTTACATTCCATGTTAGTATTAAACTAAAGCATTTGAGAATCATTAAACATGCCAAAAAGAGTCAAACCAAACATCAAATTCCTCAGTACTTTGTCACCTTTCACTACATGGAAAGATTGCCAAGAACCCATAACACGCCCTCTGACATGAGGAAGACATGCAGTCATCTAAGTGATTTCTGTGTTTGGTCTTTCTTGTGGGAAACTGCTTTCACTGTTAGCATGGAAGGGACATGAGAGCCCCCATAACCTGAGGAACCTACACCCAGCTGTTGTTCATTGCCACACAGCTGGTTCACGATCTCCTCAGGCAAGCTCACTGGGAGAGTTATTTGTTCCTTGCCAAGGGAAGGTGTTGAAGAGAATAAATCCTGGTGTCACCCAGTTTCAGCTTCTGCCTCATGGGGTTCCTCTGGTTGCTGCAGGCTGCAGGGATCACAGTTGGACTGGCTACAAAAGAGCCCTTACACCCTTCTTCCATCCCTTCCACTGGCAGAGGGATGAGACACCTGATAATCACATGGTGACGCACTCTTGTCACCCAGGGCACAGAAGGCCCAGTGAGAAGGACCAATCACTCTCTAGAGGAGCCTCCTCCACCAAAGTCAACTCAGACAAGACCACCCACAAACAGCAGCTCCCTTCTTACTTGCCATGGGGGCCAGGCCTGCTGCTCTGGCTCTGTCTCCACCTCTGCCACCCTCCAGCCCAGATGAAAGCCATGAGGACAGTGCAGACAGAGAGGTGAGCAGGCCTGCTGCAGAGCCTCTCCCCTTCACAGGAGTTATGTTAAGCAACAGCACATCCAAAGGATGGTTCAGCTCTGCTTGCTCACTCCTCAAAACTAACAAAACTCCTCATTTGCCCTTTGGTGGAGATGAACGTCCTACAGTCACATTATCACTAGATCCAACACAGAGGACATCACCTTCTGTGATAACAGCCTGCACTTGTTACAACAGGAAACATAAAATCCTAGGAATGCCTCCAAGGCAGACCTAAAGAGTGAAAACAACCAGAGAAGCCAGCTGCTTATTGTTCTGTAGTTTTCTGTTTCATCCCCAGCAACCCCAAGGCTGTTCTAACTTGCACAAACTGGATATGGCATTTAAAGGACACAACACAGACAGGAGACAGCCAGAGCACAGCACTGTCCACCCCAGATCTGCTTTGTCATGCTCAGCATTTCCATCAACAAAAGCATGTGCTACCACACCTAGCACTTCCTCTTCAGGGCCAAGTCAAAAATTAATGCTATTGGATATTTCTGTTGACCTAACCAGGCACTGATAAAGAGATTACATGGAAAACTGGTAAAAAGAAAAAAAAACAAACAAAACAAAACAAAAAACAAACAAACAAAAATCCCAAACAAAACCTCAACCTAAGCAACTCCTCACTAGCCAAAGGAAGCATATGCAAGCAAAATACTTGTAAACCTGCTAAAACTGAATGAAAAATGCTAATTAACACAAAACATGTCAGCAAGTCAATTGGTTGCTTCAAAACCTAAGACTCCTGTATAGGAAACTGCCCAAGCCAAAATCCTGAAGTTCTATTTAAAGCCTGGTTAACTACTCTAGCTTTCCACAGCCTTGAAGAATTCTCCTGCTTTGTGAACTGTGAAATAGCATTTGCTGCACTCTTCCAGGTGGATAGGGTTTAATGACTTTCTTCCACATGATTAAATCAGAAGACGAGGAATCAATCATTTGGGCTTGTACATTCTGCATATTTTTATACAAATCTTCTCACTATTCTATCCCTCTGCTCTCCCATCTAACACAAATTCAACTCTTGGCATGCTGAACGTGCAGTTTTTAGTGCCTGCTTAAATCCTCAGAAGTGAAATTGCAGATCACAAAGCAGATACCCAGCATAGCAGGCAGTGCACAGATCTGCAGAGAACAAGATATGAGCAGCCAAACATTCAGTTAAGGTTCTGAAAGAGGCAGGATTCACAAATGCTTACCATGGTGGATGAATGAGGCAACGATAAGGAAAAATACAACTCTTCACCTAGCTTGATATGAAACACACTGATTCAATTAGCACAGTAACTGTTAACTCCACCAAGTAAACAAATGGCTGAAGAAAATCAAAATTAAAATAATTGAAGAAAAAAACCCCAAACAAATCACTTGTTTAAACTGAGTTATAGACTGAGCTCATCCCATAACTGATTCAGCTGTCTGAAATCAGGTCTCTAACCTAGTTCAAACCTTTCCCTGTAACTGATGAATTTCAGTAGTTACTTTATTTTTCTTACATTGTTCTTGAGCTCAGGTGTCTGCATCAAACAGATGTCTTAAGAAAATTATGGGCATTTTTAAATATAAAAGTTACTCAATACTCCAAAACTGAAGTCATCATAAGACAAAAACCATGGCAGAGCTGTAAAAACAAGAGTTTCACTGGGATTTATATCAAACTACATTCTTCCAAGGTTGTCACAGAGTAGAATATACAAGCTTCAGCTCTCCAGAGAAACTGAAATGGGTACAGCTCATATGCAAATCAAATCATCTAAGTTCCTTTTAACACCAACATGCTCTTCAAATGCATTAATTTGGGTAGTCCAGAACACACTGTAACAAAGTCTGGCACGCAGCCTTGACTTTTTAAGTACAACAACAAATAATTTTATTAGTTATATGTACAGATGACACTGCTGATAAACTCAATAGCATTTTCACATATGTTACATATACTCACATCACCAATATAAACACTGTGATTATTATCATCAATTTGATTCATTTCCATATGAGATTAATTTTGCTTCTTTTATAATATTAATTGACAGAAGGGTGGAAAAAATCTATTTAACAGAATTAAAATAAACAACACCTCTCCAGGGAAAAAAAATTCTCCTGTTCACTTCAAACAGCAACATCAAAAGAATGGCAAAAACAAATTCAAACCCCGAAGTCCATGGTGAATTATTAATTCAACTGCAGGAAAAGTCAACCACAGTATTAGAAGTTGCAAGCCTGGAAGCATAACCAGAAGCAAAGTCAACTATAGCTCAAGAAATGCTGCTTCAGGTTTCTCCTCCTATCCCTACTCCAGCTTTTGGGCTCCACTACCCTCTTGGCTCTCAATACCTGCTTTCTTGGCATCTTTGGTATTTGCACTATGTTCCCTCCTCCCCTCAGCAACTTTGTCCCATGTGGGTCCTGAGCTGTACTGCTGTTCTCTTCAAAAGGCGCATGCTGCAGCAGCTCAGAGCATGGAGAAAGCCCCCCTGCTGCTCGCTCCTTTTCCATCAATACTGGGGACTTTGCTGCCCAAGAGGAATGAGGCCAAATCCTTCCTGCCTGTCAGCCAAGTTAATGATTCTCGTAATACACAGAAATTGAGTTAGGGTCCTACACAGAGCAGAGACACTTCCCTAACACGGGCCAGGCTGCTCCTGACAAGTTCAAGCAGAACAAACTCTTCATATCTTTTTAGGCAAATCACTGCAGAAAGGCAACAATTTATCCCAAATCCCCCTGAAATGGTAGCTGACATTTCCTAAAATCATTCAGCCTGAGTCATAGCATTTGGATAACTTCTGCCCAAATGGCTGAAAGCAGCAAAATTTAAGACCCTGTTTTCTGCTCCTTTAGTTCAGAGTGGATGTCTACAATAGCAGAAGGCTCAGCTTTCACCAAAAAGAACATCTCCTAAAGAATATTCTTTGTGTTTCATTTCTTTCACCTCAGTTCAAGGACTAACGTTTTTGCTGTCATGAAGCCAACCGGAATTTGACTAAGTGGGAAAGCCTAGTACTCACTTCAGTCAATGAAAATGAAACTTAGGGTAAAGTTTTACACTCTTGAGGAATATGGACTGAAAAGAAACTATTCCCTTCCCACACACACCCTTAAGTTATGTGCATTTCCTTTTAGTAAGCAATTTCATTTGAAATATTTCAAGAACAATGAACCCAAGCAGCAGTAAAACATAAGAACATACAACAGTAAGCTTCATAATACCAGTTTTTCCAGTGTTTCTCCTCAAGCTTCTCACAAACGATAACTAGACTACATTATTCACCAGTTTCTAACAACATGAAATATGCAAATATAAACCTGAAAAACTGAAGAAAATGTCTGAATACCATTTATGGCTGTATTACAGCCTCCAAGGCAACAACTGTGTCAGTTTAGTCTGAAATCTTCACTTAAACAGAAGTTAAAATGTTTTAATCATTGTAAGCCAATAAGAACTAATTTCTTTAGGAAAAGAACTGAAGTACTAAAAGTCAGACCAAATGTGTAATTTAAAGTCACTAACTCCAATCATGTTTTTAAACTGCTGCATTTAAATATAATCTGCCCTGAGGCAGGCAGTAAATTGCAACTTAAAAACACTGTCAATTTTAGACAGCAAACATAACAGGTACATAAAATCTTCCATGACATTTGTACTTACTTTATACCCCTATGATAAAGATATAGCACCCACAGTAGAATTACATGATTGAGCCAACAAAACCCAAGATGCATGCAAATTAATACTTTTAGTAAGTTTGCTTGCTAGTAAAAAGAACTGTTACTTACTGCTATTTCTCTGCATGCAGACATGGAAATTCCAGTACCTTCTATCTGTTTTAAAGCATAATCTTTATCATCTTTCCTGTGAAGAGAAAAAGAAATTTGGTTTGGTTTTTTTAATTGCATCGTGAATTCAAAGTGAGCTCTTCAGTACCATTCAGAGATCAGTTTCTAACGAATACAAATTATGCATCTTATTTTCTTTTCATTCTTTACTAGTTAAATGTCTGGATATCCAGATAAACTGTAAGCTAACCACAACACCTTGATAAAGTTACAATGTAAGTCTGCTCTCACTCCACTGAGATGATCTAAAAACTTTCTTTTTTAAAATGCAGTGATTAACACTTCTTCCATTTCTTCCTTCTCTTATTAAAAAGAAAACAAAGCAAACAATTAGCACATACTAGAAATAAGCCTTGCTAGGCCTTTATCTCACACAAACGTATTACTCTGGGACACAGTAAGTCTCACCCATATTTTAATGAATTCTTGAGTAGCCCAGAACAAATGTCACATTAAAACATCTTTTCTTTCCCCTAGATACCAAACTGCACCTTAAAATTTTGTTCCTACCAAGGTAATAAAACTGCCAAGATTAATAAAAAAACTTCACCAGATGTTAGAGCAATCTAAAGAATCCAGAAGTGGATTCCAGTGGAAGGTCTCCCTGTCCCTGACATTGGAGCTAGAACTAGATGACCCTGAAAGTCCCTTCCAATCCAACCCATTTTATGATTCTATGAAAAGTTTGCTCAGCTTCAAACATACATAACACTTAAAAACAATACTGTGACCTCCCTGTACTTTAACCAGTATGTAGCTTAGAGTCACTTGTTTCAAATGCAAGCCTATTAGTAACTCCAGTTACCAAAAGCAAAATCAGGAAGAGATACACTGCAGCAAAAGAAGAAACTGAACTCTTGCTCATTCTCAGCCTCAAGGACTCAAAGCTTTTCAGAGATGGAGTGCTTGTCCTTCCCACTTGTGGGCAGGCATCCACAGAACTCCTGGGGGGCATGACACTTAACAGTACTGCATTCAGTATCTGGAGCACTTGTATAGCCTCAAACCTCTAGGTTACATAAGAAGCCTTATTCATTTTTAATGAATCCAGCTCTCCCAGCTGTGAAGAACCACCCTAAAAAAACACAATTCAAACATCCTTAAGGCAAATAAAACTAAGCTGTAGTTAAGGATTGGGAACAAATGCACTTTTTTCCAGCTCTCCAATGCACTTTTTTCCAGTTTCTTCCAGCTCTCATCATTTGCAAATCTCTGAATTGCTTTATTCCTACCCAAAACACACACTTTCCCCTATTAATCACCACCTAGGGAAGAGAGAAGAAAGTGGGAAATTAATGGACAAAATCTGAACACAGATAATGAGGAGAAAGAACAAGTAGCAAGTGGACAAGAGAAGATTTCAGTAACGGGGGAATTACATGGATGCAGCAAGGTAAAAGACAAGAAAATATACAGCATTTGACACAAAAAAAGGGAGGAAAAATAATAGGGAAGGCAATGATAGAAGGCATTAAGAAGTTTCCATGCAATAAAACCCTAAAACTTGCCAGCCTAGAAGAGAAAGAGACAATGCTGAGCACAAACTCTTATGTGACCAAAACAAGGTGCTACACAATCCCCCAGAGCACACATCTCTACACACCTTAGACAAAACCAAGTTGCATACAGCTCAAAACCAAGAAACTATTATGATACTAAGCACATAATTGAACTGTGCAACTCATCATGTAAGAATATTACAGGAATCAAAAGCATAAACAAATTTAAGACCAAATTACACAATTTGATCTTTTGGTGATCTTTGGTAAGTTGATTTTAAGATCAAATTACACAAATCCATGGTAGATAAGGGAGTTATGGACCACTCCATGAGTAGCTTCTGAATGTAACCCCAACCTGCTTTCCAGCACAGAGATTTCCAATGCTGCTGATAGAAAAAGAGGAAAATTTTCTCAGCTAAAAATTGTTTTACCCTCTATCTGCCTTAGCTAGCAATGGCTAGCTATCCAGCTGTTACTGGACAGAAATATGAAGCAGAACGAATTGGACTAGAGGTTATTCTCATTGCCCTGTGTGCTCATCTACTTAATTCGGAGGTGTTTGGAGAGATCTCTATTTCAAGAGAAGTGCTACCACACACCTGCTACTGTTATGTGCATTACCACTGACAGAATAGGGAGCAAAACGGGTCAGACTAAAGGTTATTCTCATTGCCCTGTTGCTTATCTGCTTAGATTTCAAGGTATTTGAAGGACAAGTCAGTATACAAGTCCGTGTAAGTACTACCATATACCTGGTGATACTACAAGCACTTCTGGTACCACTGGCTACAATGAAGCCTCCCATACACTTAAGATGGCACAACTATTTTTAATTGGTCAAATTTTTGCCAAATTAAATCTGGACTAAAATTTTCCATACCAGATGCCAGACCTCCGTAAATTTTTAAAAAACAAAAACCCCTCAGCTGTTTCCTAGAACAAAACTGGAAGAGCACTCTTTCAGCTGTGTATGTTAACTCTTTCACAGTCAGAGCTTTGATGCTGAAATTCGACAAGGTGGCTCAAAGAACACAGCATCTGATCTCTTCAGAGCAATGGATGAAGCCTCTGAAAACTAATCTTCTCACATTAAAGGCCATTTTAAGAGCTGAAATCCAGAGCTTCAACGCCCAGTCTTGCTCTGCCCTTACAGTGACCCAAGGCTGTGGGGAATGAACTGTTCCCTCCTTTGCCCTGCCCAGGTGCTGCATGTGGGAACCCAAACCAAGTGGCCTCTGCTGGGTCCCCAGCCTACCCAAGCAGTTTAGAAGAAATATAAGCATGGCAAAAAGAAGGAAAATAAGTTTAGGAATAAAGCACATTCTTAGCACCACGCTACACTCCACTCCAGAATGAGGAAAAAAATATACCAAAGGCTTCTAAGACTTAAATTCTCTGAATTGTGCTGGCACAGTTGAGATACGAAGTAATACACCAATTTCTAACCCACTCCTAACATCTGTTCTACACTGAGGCTGCTAAAACACCACAGCTACCCCATTACACCACAAATACCAGCTTTTCCATTTACAGAAGTAGGAATATCCTACTTTTACCTTTAAGCCAAGTGATATTTTCATTGTAAAACCTAGTGTAATTCTTTGGGAGCCAAGGGAACTGGGGGAAGACTTTTTAAAGGGAGCAGTAAGAGTTTACAGGAGTGCCAAACACAATGATCAAGCTTATTTTACAAAACTTAAGAAAATATTTTGCCAGTAGTCTATTTAGAATCATAACATAGTGCAAGCGTTCTCCATGATTTGGAGCACTTTCCTTAAGATAAAGAGACGTTTGAAGATAAAGAAATATTCAAAGACAAAACAGAAAAAAAAACAGTAAATAAAAAGAAAAAAAAAAAAGAGGGGGGAAAAAAGCCCTGTTTATAAACATTTTCCACAGCCAATTGTGATTAATAAAATGGGCCACTTAGCAGGTTGCATTTTAAGGGCATAGTAAGACTCAATTCAACTAAATTTATTCCTTCTAACAGAGAGGTCATGTTCAGAAAATCTGTTCTCTTTCTCTGCTGCCTGGAATTAAACATTCAGTAACTTCAGCAGCTCCTCCACCTATCAGTTGGCTTAGAAAAGCTGGTCAGTCTGCAAACTTATTTTCGTACCAATTATTTCTTACTTTCCTGCACTTAAGTA
Organism: Dicrurus megarhynchus; assembly: GCA_013399195.1. Taxonomy (NCBI): domain Eukaryota; kingdom Metazoa; phylum Chordata; class Aves; order Passeriformes; family Dicruridae; genus Dicrurus; species Dicrurus megarhynchus. Next base: position 1,544,286 of record VXAD01010129.1, read on the forward strand.
GGCTGGTATCTGCAACACTGTGGTGCTCCCCACTAGTAACATGCGGCATGAGAGCAGCAAGAATAAGAAAACTCCCTTTGCACACTGCTGCTGGCAACAGCAGTGCTTACTGTAGTCATGAGCAAACTACCTAACCTCGTGGAAAATCCTCAGAGGGACAACCCTAACATCGGAGTCATAAACTTGAAAAATATGGTTAGCTGCAACACCACTTCCAGCAGATTTTAATGACAACCACCAAAAAAACCCCTACTAAATTACCATAAAAAGTATAAAAGGTGTTGCTCTTACAGGCTGAATAAACTATAACAAAAAATTGCCATTTGTAAGAGTTTCAAGTTTTTATTAAAATGCTGGTTCTAAACATTGTAGTTTTTTAAGTTCTACTGAATTTGGAAGTACAACGGCATCATAAGAAATATTCAGCCTCTGGGGTAAAAAAAACACCTAAAAAATGCCCACATAAGTAAAAGAAAGTTGGCCTATTACATAAAAGGCAGATTAAAAAAATAGTTCTGTTATTTAATCTCACATACCATAAATTTTGAAGAAATGTATTGACACAATATTACAATATATCCTTTATTTGGATCATTAGAACAGTTCAAAATTCATCTGAGTAATAAATACAGCAGAATAAAGTAACAAATCCTTTTAATGAGTGATGACAATTCTTAATTTACACTACAGTTAAAAATCTCAAGTTCAAAACTAACTGGTCACAATGTAGGAATAGCTTTGTCTATAAAGAAGGAGATGTAAAATCTGACTGCAGTTAAACATTTGAGGGAAATAGGCTCTGGAGTTTTCAACTACCAAGGGGAACTGTAAATGCAGTATCTCTTCTACAGAAAACTCTAAGGAATCTCTTAACTGTTTATGCCTCTTATTCCCTAAAAGATAAAAAAACCTGATAATGAAAGATAAGCCTACCAATAAAAAATGTGTAGGGATTTCTTCTATTTCTACATATTAAATTATGAAAATCAAACACAACAGCAAATTATAACATTTCAGAGACTTGGCATTTTCATTTTGTTGCATCATCCCCTGTCTCTTCTCCCAAGTCACAGCAGTGGTATTTTTTGGTTTTGTTTCTAAATAAATGAAAATCACTCTAGTCATACAAGAGATCCAATGAAGTCTACAGGAAGTAGTCATTCAGTTCTTGGGAAGCATATGAATGAACAAATGCAGTTTTTGAAGCTGAAAGATTTAATACATTTGATACTAAATTTTCATGCTATAACCACAACAAACATTTAAATACACACCAAAAGAACACTTAATTTTCTAGAAAACGCAGCAAGATGAGGGCAGACCTGGTACCCGTTCAAATGATGACTTGCGAGAAAAGAATTATCTGTTTCCTCTTCCAACACCACATTCATGGCACCAAATAACCTTGCCAGAATAAGTCCAGGAGTTCTATTTATTTTGCATTTTGTACCTATTAACTACCAACCCAGAAAATAAGTGTGTTGGAGAACCAAGGGCCAAAGGACACAAGAGGCTGAGGTCTTCAGTGACTTCTTGGCATTGGTTTTCACATCACAGTACACTTTCACAACTACACCTTCCCAATGCTAGTGGCACAGTCCTGGTGAAAGGAAGTAGAGGAAAAACAAATTAGGGACGATGTCAACAGATTGGACACACTCAAGTCCATGTGACCACATGGGCTGCATTCAAGGGTGTTTAATGGTGCTGGCAAGTGTCACTGCAAAGCCACTCTGTCATCTGCAAAAGGTCATGGTGCTCACTGGCAGATTCCTGATGATTGGAAAAGGGCAAACATCGGGACCCTCTTTGAGAAGGGCAAAAAGGTTCAGTGATATTATAGGCCAACCAGCTAAATCTCAGTCCATGAAAAGGTTATGCCACAAACCTTCCTTGGAAGCTATTTTTGGTCCCATAAAGGAAAACAAATGACTGGGAATGAGTAGCAAGGATTTTCCAAGTATAAGTTGTGTCTCACCAACCTGAGTGTCCCATACAATGAGAGGAACAGCTCTATGGACAGTGAAAAAGCACTGGATGTTGTCTCGACCTCAGCAAAGCTTCTGACATGATCTCATCATACATGCAGAGCCAAATTAGAGAGCCTGGACAACAAGCAGCTCTGTGGGGCTGAGCTGCTGGGGCTAAACATCAACAAGCACATAAACTGCCTTTTTAACTGAAGAATGCACTTAAATGTACTAAGGATTATTGTCACAACAGCTGAGACTGAAAAAAGTTTCAAATTGTCAAAACATTTAAATGTACGGAACCCAGCGGTTATCACTACATACATTTCAATGTACAATGCTGAACAGGTATAACTCTGCAGAATGAGATGTAACAGTTCTGTGAGGATAGAGGGTAACAGTCAAATAGCAAAAAATATGTGCATCAGCAGAAAAGAAATTGTATAGGAAAAAAATGGATACTAACTACTTGGTACAATGGCTGAGAAATTGCACTATAAGCACCTGACTTCCCAGAAACACATTTAGGTCAAAACTTCTGTCAAACTAATTAGCACACACAGCAAGTCTCATCATTGACCCTGTACCTTCAGGTAAACCTAAAATAAAGAACAAAATCTTATAAATCATTCTCTCAAAAATATCTGAGCTAACAGTGAGGCAATGATAACCACTACATCTTCTTATAATTTCCTTTTTGCAAAACCTGCTAGTTTTAGTACATCAAAATGTTTTCCAACTATGTTGACAAAAAGAACTGAAAAATACCGATGAGGTTTTGCACAATGGCTTGCTTCGAGTCAATGGGTTGCTGCTGAAACCCCACACACACGCTCCTGTCCTTAGCTCTAGAGCCCAGGCACTCATTTTCTGATGGAGATGAGTTTGTTCAGGGCTTGTTCTGAGCTTATTCAGAAAGGTATTTCCAGATTTTTCTCTGGTACACTTTCTGCCCCATTAGTCAGATGAAATGGCCTGCTGAGTGCTCAGATGAACACTGGAGTTATCTAAAACCAAAAAACAGACATAGCAGAAGTACAGCAATTCCTGTCCACATTTAAGCTGAAGTTAGATTATCTTCTAACCAGTACTTCATTTCCACATTTGCCAGAAGGCTGCAGCTAAGTGCAGCACCCCCTGCAGAAGTAATTACAATCACTGGAAAAATTCACCATAGCTAAAGCTGCATATTTTTCAAAATATGGAAACAATATAAACTAAAATTATGTTCTTCTCTTATAGCTGCTTAAGAAGGACTTGAAAGTTATTTTACTTTTACTGATGCTCTATGCATATTATACATAAAAATTTCCAAATTTTGATGTATAATATGCATATTATTTAAGTATTTTTACAAATACTTAATTTTACTCACGGGTTTTGTCTTGTGAGCACATTTCAGTTAAATTGGCTAAAATAAGTAGGATGAAACCAAATCAGAAGATAAACATTAGCTCAAACTACTGCTTCTTCATTTGACTGAACTTAAAAACATTTTGAAAAATGCAGTAGTTCTATAGCATGCATTAAACCGACAGGAAATAGGTTAACATTATCTTCTCTATCATAAACTGTGTGCTACAGAACCAAAGCATGACTATTTTTATAAGTTCAGATTTATTCAAGCCCAGAGTATTTAAATGTATTTACAACCAGCTTAAAGTTTATCCCATCATAAATTCTAGCTTGCTCCTTTCAAGGAAGAAATCTGCCAAAAATGAGATAAAATCCCAGATTCCGTCATCAAAGCCTCTTACGTATTAATATATGAGAAAGGATTATGAATAATACAAGCCAGTCAGAAAATCTGTGAATCTGAACTATTTTGTTAAGGATTTCAGCTAAAAAGAGTAGTTTACAACTCTTCTCTCCTCTACAAAGTTACCTGTGCAAAGAGAACATGAGAATAAAGGAGCATCTCTTTCCAGGAAGAGAAGGGAATAAAGTGCAGCTGGTACTAGTTAATCTGCAGATGACAACAAATTCAGTTCATAAACTAGTGTGACTTCTTACATGTTTGTCCTTGCCACTAAAAGCAGCACCTTCCACCCATTCTAGTACAGATGCCAGCATCAGGACCTCTTTACAGTGTCACACACACTCAACAGTGCTTACCCCTAAAAGGCAGATTTCAGACTGCTTCCCTCTTTCTACAGAAATAGATGTTACTTACTTCTTCAACTTCAAATGTGAGATACATGAAAAAATATGAATAAAAATGCATAGAAGCATGTTTAAAAAAAAAAAAAGTAGTGATCAACTGTCTAGAATCCCCTAGAGCTGAATGGAGCCTCCAAACAATATAGCATCCCTGCAAAACTTGCACAGTGCAAAACTCAGAAAAGTTGAAAGAAATTTCTTATTTCATTTTAATTACATGCTGCTGTTCTCTCCTTTCTCTTATTTTTTTTTTTCGGAGATGTAACAAAAATATATGCCTTAATGCCAGGCAGTGAATATCTTGCAAGTTTGTCAGTAAGTTCTAGCTGAATTAAAATTTAACTCGAGGTCTATCACAGAAAGATCATATTAAAAATGTAAACATTAAACAATATAGCAGAAGAGAAAAAATTAGACTTTTTTTTCCCCTTTTAAAGATATGTACACAATGTACAGAGAAAGCAGAGGCGAAAGCTTATTCAAAAGCAGGGAAAAAAGATAGTTTGTGCTCTTCACTGCTGCTATTAGCCCCCTGCTGCCCCCCCATATAACTTATCCTGAAGGAAAAGTAATGCTTCAGAATGACTGAGTCTTGTTAACACTTTAATATGCAATTTTAAATGTGTGCTTTAAAAAAAGAAAAAGAAAAACCTTTACAAAAGGACAGAAATGTATAAGGTGCACAGTTTGTGACTAAAGCTGGTTTCATGGACTCGGATCTAATTTTACAAGAGGTCATGTGAAAATAAAAACCCTTATTACTCACCACAATGCTAACAAAAAGAAATTAGTGCAGGGGAAAATGCGCTAACAGAACTGAATTTATTAAAGGTATAGCGAAGGCATCAATATTTTTTCCATTCCCAAAATACTTAGGAGGACATGGCAAGATCGCTGGGCCAGAACAGCATCATTATTTCTATCAGATAGCAAGGCTTATGCTGAGAATATTTTCTACTTCAAAATAAATCCTCCAATAATCAGAGCTTTTAGTGGGTAAAGAAAAGGTAATTTCCAAAGCTGGAGGAAAAACCATCAACAGCAAGCCAATAAACACTAGGGCTTCTGAGATGGCTGATGTGGTGAACAGCAATTACTGATTCACTTTTTTCCTTTTGTTCTCAGATTTATTTTTTTTTAATTAACAACTTTTGCCACAACATGTAGTTTGGCAAGAAGTTCAAAGCAACCAAGTGAATTCAATGATGCACTATACATATGGTTCTTCTGATCTAAGAATTTGCTGCTGTGAAAAGGAAAGTCTTCTCTCAACATCTCTGCCTTGCTGCTCCCAGCCAAAAAATCCCCTCCCTTTATGCCAGCTCTGATCTGCGAAATCTCCATGACATGATTCATCTCCTGCATTTTCCTAAGTGTTATCTACTTCTAAAAAAGAAGTTAACTAATGTTAAGTAAATTAACTAACATGAGTAAACTAATTCTGTCAGTTTACAGCAGGGTAAGATGAGTATCAAAACCAGCACTAACAAAGTATGTGGTAAGAGCAAAAGACAGCAAAGGAACGAGTAGAGAAGAAAGACGGAGATGGAGGAGAAAAAGCAAGATACCATTTGCTTTACACCCTACTTTCTAGTGGTGGTAAAACCACAGGGAGTACAGCTGTCCATAATTCAAAACACAGGAAAAAAGAAAAAAATAAAATCCCAAAAAGACCCAATCTTGCCCCTAGCCCTGCAATTAACTCCAGCACAAATTTTCCAGAGGAAAGAATCCCTGGGATTTGATTATCTTTTCCTCTCTTAACACACAAAACTGTAATTTGACAGCCAGCCTAAAACCTAAGTTTTAAACCCACACAATTATGAAGATCATTCCTATGAGATTAGTTGATGGGCAGCAGACCCCACTGCAGACTCAAAGCTCCACAGTGCTTTACTAAATGTCATAGAAGTCTTACCAGTACTTTTATAGGAAGCAAAAGACAAAGTGCCTACACTAATTATCTCTAAAGGAAAAGATTGCTATATTTCATCTGCACTTTCCTTCTCGTCTCAGACTGCTCTAAGTCACCTCAATATTTGTATCACTTCAGAAAGTAGAAGCTGCATAAAGACAACACAGCATTTCAAAGCATCAACAACAAACCGGGAAAAGTACAGGTCTACGCCCCAGAAAACCAAAATTTCAATGGGTAACTTCTATTCTTGGTCCATTTTTCTTCAGTAGTCAAATCTATGACATTATCTGGAAGAAGCAACATATTCCTTGCTTTAAAGAAACTTCCGTAAGTCTTTAAAGTCACAACTTTGCCTAACAGTCACAAACTTACTACTGCAGGAGCTACAAGTTCACAGATTATATTTGCTTATTTATTTGCTCTTAATGGAAGTTTCTTTCAGAAATGTATCCAGTCACTGAACAAATGTTTCCTATCTTCTCGAGGACACTCAGGATTTTAAGAGACTTTGCCTGTCCCTTGCTCTCACAGACAGAAGAGTCCTTGTCCATGGGAATGACTGAAGTTGTCACACAGACACCACTCCACATTCCTGAGTATTGTTGTTGGTCCCCCTTACGTCTACTATATCCTGCCTGTGATGAATGAATAAGAAGCACCTACAATACTGAAAATAAGACTTAGAGCAACAATGCCACTGTGCTTTGTGCTCCACTTCATTGCTAGTAAGTTCTGTGATTCTCTCTGCTTTTTAGCAATTGCTTGCATTGAACTGGCACTTTCACAAAAGTGTCATTATAAGCTCCACAACTGTTTTCTTAAATAATAATAAACTTGTGTGTGTGTGTAAAGAAATGAATTTTCCCAAATTGCTTCGCATCAAGTACAATGTGTTATTGGAAGACTTTGTGATACTGAGGGTAAAGCCCTCACGATCAGCCCTTGCCTTCATTATCCCACGTAACACGCATCAGCTTCTGAAGAGAGCTTCTCCCCAACTATTTATGACAAGTGATTTCCAAACAGAACTGAGCACCACAGATTCCTCAGAGATACCACTAATGACCTCTCACCATTATTTCACATCTCTAACTTCTCCATCCAGAGAAGGATCATCTCTAAGTTCAGCTTTAGTCTCTGGGAGGGAACTTAACAGAATGCCTTTTGGAAATATAGTTAGATTACATCAACTGCATTGTCTTAGCCTGTATATCAACTCCACTGATGGATTTTAATAGACTTACGAAGTGCTGAACATGTCTTGCAAGGCTGTTTTCTCTTCATCTCAGCATCTATCATGTGTCCACCATCTCTGCTTTTAAGTCTTACCAGTTAGTAGTTTCCACTTTTCCTTTTAAAAATTTATCTCACCACTGCCCTTTTCCAGTCTTTTATAACTGGGACCATTTAGAGCACAGGGTTTCTGCTTAGAAATCTTCTCCTTCCAATGTGCAAAGACATCTCACCTTGACAACTGACTGCTCTTCACTTAATGAACACTCAAGTTTGAGACAGATCCCTCAATCACTGTCTTCACCACCAATCCTTTAAGTTCTTTCATAACGTCTACATTCACTCAGCCTCTATTTCTTTATTCATCCTTCACAGAAGACATCATTTTTCAAAGAACATGTCCTCATTCCCAAGGGCTTCCTTTATTCTACTACTTCAGCATGTCACATTTTTTAAATTGATGGGTTTAGAGTACCTACTCACCCTCACCTCACTGAGAGCCCAGCAAAGCTTCAAAAACTCTCCCAAGGCAGCTTGCAACATTTCACCTTCTTGGCTCTGTTTTAGCTTTGAGAGGCCATCTCCTCCCACCACCACCCCCCTGTATTTTCTTTTTTAAGTGAAGCGGTACTTCAGGCAGGTTTTGTTTTAACCATGTATAGATTCGGCATCCCTCAGGAACAAAGAACAAACCGTGTTTGTCACAGACAACCCTCAGTAGTATCGGTTTGAATCTACTCTTTAACCCTACTGTAGGCCAAGTCCCAAGATGATTCTCCCTCTGTGCATGCTCTGACTACCTGTTTCACTAAGTAACTACTCAGCTACCACGAAGTTTTGTCTTGGCATTCCTCCTGGACCAAAAGCACCCACCTAAATTAAATGAGGCTAACGAGCCGTTCATTACTGTATTCTCTGCTTTGTAGCCTCGCTGATCCAACACAGCACAGGCAAACAAGTCAGGGAGATGTAAATGCAGCCCTAATGATATTTCCCCCCCCCCTTACATTCTACCCACAGAGCTTTCCGTGTTGCAATAGCTAGTCTTTTTGTTTAGCCTTTTGGTATCTGACACTCATCTGGCAGAGTCACATAAGCTTCCAGTTGAGCTTTTACAAAATGGAACTAACGTAATAGTGAATGGCACTGTTAGCACATTTACTTGCAAGGAGTTGTTTTGTTCAACCCTGCTTAAACAGGATTGATGTTCACCCAAAAAGAAGCAAGAGATTTTGAAAGCCAAGCTATTCAAGTACAAAAAGTTAGATAAGATTCAAATTACACTCAGGGACAAGTTTGCTGTCTTGCTGTCTTCAAGTCCCCCCAGGTAAAGCTTGCTCCAGTTGCTTTTAATAAACTCCATACCTTGCACAGAAGTTCTGTGAGAAAACACAGTTGATGAAACCTGACTTTCCAAGGTTTCGTTGTGGGATTATCCAGTATCTGAATGCAAGCTGTAATTGGAAGTACACCTGCAGTTAGGGCTCCCCACTCACAGGGTAAGGCTATGCCTCTCACAGAAAACATATTTTGGCCAGAAACACGAAGTGGAATCAAGGGTTTGCTGCAATTCAGATCCTTTTGTATTTCAAGTTCTCAGCTGCACTTATTATTCACACAGACAGTAATGAATTGAGTCTTCATTTTTAGAGCAACTCTCAAGTGTCCTTTATTCAAATATCAACATCTTGTATGCAAGGTGCTACAAGCACACAGCAAAGCTTTCCCAGAAAAACAGGCAGATTGTTTCAGTGACCTTTAGTTGTGTTCTTGCTGTTCACAAAACGTGTGTTTTTTTCAAGGATAATTTAAATTTTCGATGTTTAGGCTAGCATCTGTAGTTGAGAAAATCATTATGTTCTCTTGAACAATTTGTCCTTCAAAAAGTATCTGCAGCTTTAATCCTGGCTTATATTTCTTTTCCTGCAAATTCTAAACTGATTGCACAATTTACTTTGCCATACCACCACTTAACACTCAAGGAAGTTAAGACGCAATTGAATAGAAACTCTTCTCTGAACAACAGTATCTTTTTGATTGTGTATCATATATAGTTTTACAGGGACTCTTTGGCATCCCAATATTCCTATGATTAAGTCAGTCTTTCACTAGGATATGCAAAAACAATGTGCAATAGGGCAACATCAGTAGAATTCTCCATTTAAAAAAAAGCAGAATGATAAATAGTCTATCCAGCACCTTTCCTATATAAGCTTCTAAGGACTTCATATGCTTCTGTACAAAATTCAATTTATTTATTCATAAAATCATAGAATGGTTTGGGTTGGAAGGGACCTTAAAGATCATCCAGTGATTTCCAAATTCAAGCAGCTATCTCTCAAATGGGAAGCCTCAATACACAGAAGTTAGCAACTCATTCACAAGTAGCCTAACAAAAAATGGTAACTATGAATAAAGCTACGGCAGTAATCCCAAATGTGCTATTATAGGGCTTGACAAGGTCTCAGAAACCATTTGTTGAGCCTTGGAGGAGACAAGAGAGAACAGCAGGCTAGCCAGCCAGAACACAAAACCCTCCTGAATGGTTATCAGCCCGCACGTAGCAGTAACACGCAGCATTACTTGCCAAGCGCACAAAGAAAAGATGGGGGACGGCGGGGGGAGAGGAGCATGAGAGGTACAGCACTGCTAGGATGAAGCCTGAAACTGAAACTTTATTCCCATCCATTCACACAACACAGGCTTCTCTACTCTAAACTCAAGACTGCTTTATGGTGGAAGGCTACCAGAAAGAACAGCAAACCTTTTATTAGCAGCAAAGTATCTTGATGCTCCTGCCTCAGCTTCATTATTTGAACATGTTTAGATACATTTTAGCTGTTCTGAACCTTAAAGAACAATTCCAAGACTTAAACTAAGAGAGGAGGATGAACTGATTATCATCATCTATATAAAATCACAATCTAGAACTGAGTACTTTACAGTATTATAAAACTGCTAGCTTTGTTAATATTTTAAACAAATATAAAAGAAAGAGAGCCAGTTACATGGTGATTAAACATAATCTTCATATTCTTACTCAGATTCAAAATGAAAATTCTGAATGCTTCCCTTCAGCATGGGCCCTCTTGTCATATTTCAAATGTTTAAGATCTGGCAGTTCCTCTTCCCCCAACAAATGTCCAGGAAACAAAATATTTTAACCTCAAGTAATCTGAGCTAAACAAAACTAAGATTCTTCATGGCAGCAGACTGGCATAAAACATGCAGATTATTACCTCTGTACAGTACATTATGTACCTCATCCTACGAGGCAACCTTAGCTGCAGATATACTTCCAACCTGAACTTGCATTTAGACAGTGGGTAATTCCACAATAAAGCAAACACCCTTGGGACGGAGAACAAATAAATCAGGTTTCATTAATGCCATCACATTTCTACTGTGCGAGGTAAAAGCCACAACCAGAACTAGCACAGCCCATGTGAATTTAAGACAGCAAGGCTGCACATCCGCCATCAATTTTCCAGTATCTCAGAAGCAGCTAGAACCTCATGTATCTTAATGGAGGGACTCTGTACAGACACAGAATTCTTTGGGGTTTTAGCAGTTTAAGAAATACAGAGGTTTTATTAGTATGTGTAGCCATAAATTTTATTTTTTTTCTTATGGTTAAGACATGTCCTGATGGTTTTGGAGAAATACTTGAAAGCTGTATTTTCCACAGAATCATTATCACATGAAGAGACCACAAACAGTTTTGCTTAAAATCAGCAGAAAGGTTAGGAAATACATCTGGATATTCATCTGCTATAGATTATTCTTTTAGAATCTGCAAAGGCCAGTCAAGGTCCTGCAAAAGCATGAAAGGTGTTAAAACCTCATCACACTCAACCCTCAATGCAAGGGAGATGCTACCCCTTTTTTTTTTTTTTTGTTAAAAATCCCACAAAAAAAAACATTATCAGAGATGAGGAAACACTTTCTCAAAATCTGCTTTCAACCTGTTGACTGAAGAACTGCTACTGCACGGCCAAGTACATGCCCACTCAGTACTTATCACTTGCTTATCCACCTGAACTTTTGTTTTCAAAGTACTTTTCTTCAAATGCACAAAATTACAAAATTAGATCCTTCCTTAATTCGACCACTTTATTCCTGATTTCAGATATCAAATGTAAAGGGCTCCTTCTAGGTCAAGTCTAGGTTTTTTTCATAATTTCTATTCAGATTCTTGAAACTCAGTAGTGGAAACAAGAGCTGCAAGATCTGGCATCCTGGTCCAGAAGACACCAGGACCCTGACTCACCTCTCCCACCCTACTCATCCTCTGAGACAGAAACCCAATCCTACTCCACAGTGGTCAGCGATCACATTTTTCTTCCTGTCTTCAGACCATTTGTTAACACAACACTATCACAGGGCACACCTAGTCTAGCCGTAAGAAGATGCTTTCCCACGCAGAGATACAGCGCCCAAGCTCTGAGCTCCTGAACTCTGCTGAGCTTCCCCACCACCTCCACCTCTTCTTTCACCTTCTCCTGAGCAGTTTAGCTCCAGCTTCATCTCCTCTTCCTTCACAATGCATTTTTTCAGTGTACCCAACAAACACACATCTTAACCTAAATGATTCTATGATAAATAGGGAGTTTTATTCTGTATGTAGAAGTCTAGAGGGAAAAGACCTATTCGGGAAACTTCAATTGTCTGTTTGTAACCAATGCCACTATAAATTTTAAAAATTTTAATTATTTTTTTTATACTTCCCAAGAAGACACTACCAGACCGTGCAATTATTTATGATCCTCGCTTCACCCACCCCTAATCAGGAATACTCTCTAACAGCACCATTGCAACAAATAATTATCACATCTTTGCTGCTTCCAAGGCAGCCATGAAAAGAAACCAGAGAAGTCTACCTATCACTCCCATTACAGACTCTTGTAGAAAAACTCAGATTAATATGACACTTCAAAATGAAAAGCTTATCCTCTGGAACTAAGAGCCAGAGGCAACCTTCAAAAACAGGCTGTATGGCAAAAATATAGACATGGCAAACATTTTATCATAAGAAAAAAAAACTAGCACATCAGGCAAATGGCATAGACCAAAGATAGCACTCTTGGTCAGCACACAACAAAGGAGATTCTGTGAGATGCATGAAGTATCTCCTTTTGGGGCTGGAGCCCATGATCTCTGCTAAAAAAAGATACTAGTTGCCAGTTGTTAAGACCAACACCCATGATTTTGCTTTCTTCTTCTCACTAAACTAATTTTTTGTTTAAATCTAAATTAAAAAAAAAAAGGCAACTACACTCTTCTGGAACCAGAGCTGCACATGACAGTATTAACCACAGCAGAGGTGGGAAGACACAGTCCACACCAGCAGCCTGTGCACTGCCTCGCATCCTCAGTTCATCTAAACACAGCCGCCCTGTCTCCACCCCACATAATCACAACTCCACAAGGATAAGGATCCATAGCAGAAGGAATTCTGTTTCAAAGAAAGTTGACAGACTAATGAAAAAATAACCAAAGTAAATCAGTATTTTGTTAGAAGGTGCTGCTACTCAGACCTTTGCAATTCATGTCCTGCTTTTCACTGTCCTGCTACTTGTCCATGGAAAATTATTCTGGTGAAAGACAGAAGCATCTTGGTATTAACTGGCTATTCAGAAGGATCTGCTTCTATGAGTATTTCAGGCACACCAATGAATGTCTTATAAGTCAGTAAAGTTCAATAAAGAGCCAGATTTTTACAACCACCTTGATACCGTGGCACAACAATCACCTTTTAATGACAAAATGGACATACCTGGGCTGTAATTTGAAGGTCTTGGAAGTGCATGTTGGCAAGTTGGTTGTTGCTGCACACCGTTGGGAGTACAACCTTGCCATACACAAATCCAAGTCACTCTACCATCATTAGGTTTCATCTGTAGTTTTCAAATTTCAGCCAGACTAACAGTCTACTCGTAAAAATCAAGAAATTTTTCCGTTTCTGCTACAGTAGTCTGCAAATTAGAGCCCTTCAGATTCCAGTGGTAATAAATGACATTGCCACTGTTTTGTGGTTGGTTATTTTTAACAACCAAACAAAAAAAATCCTTTGAAAATACTTTTAAAGTAGAAAAATCAAAGAATACCCAAGATCTAGAGTAAACATACTACCTCAATGTCATTTGGCCAAAAGCAGTGTTCTCTGACAATCTGTACCTTCTGTATAATCAGCAACCTCAAAAACTGTTCTCTCATGGGAAATCACATACAGCAGTACATGCCCCCATTATTTACATATATTACTGGAATTTATAAATCCAGAATCAAACTACATTGAGACCTTTGGCATTTTTGTTTGTTGTTTTGCAACACTACTTTCACAGCCTCTTCTCTGTACTTGTCATAGGCTTCAGGTAGGAATGAAACACTAACTCACCTTTGCTGCAGGGTATGAAAATAAATTAACACACCTGTGACAAGATAACAAAAGATCACACCAAATGAAGTCCAAAGGCCACAGCAGGACTCGCTCAACCGCATGACCTTAAAAACCTATAAAGCCTGGAGCCACGTAACTGGGTGAGAAGGGAAGGAAGAAGATGGAAGACAGTTAAAAGTGTGGTTGACCAGAAAAATGTAAGAGCACAAGACTTTGGCAATATAGCATGCCTACCTCATTATGTAGATATAGTTTAATTAGGAACTTTGTAACTACTGTGGTGAAGGATCCAAAAGAGACTCAGGGCATATATTTTAAGAAGATAATACCACATATTACATACATAAATAAAGTCTGTGGCATTTAGAAATTCCACACCATTGTTGACAGGAGTCAGAAGCCAAAGGCTTGCATGCCGGCTCTGCGGCTCTCACCACCTGCCTGCAATCTCCACCAACTGCTTCGGGTCAAAACAGTTGAAACCAACACACAAACGTTCAGCCAAAAACAACAACAAAATCACCACCCTCGCATCTATTAAACTGAGAGAAGACGAGAGTTGTTTGGAAATTTCTAGTGAAAACGAATAGTATGACTGCCATAAACTGATATAACTCCTGTAAAGGCTCAATACAGAGCTAATCAAGAAGCTCCAAGTCCAGTCCTGCTGTTTCACTCCTTGCCAAGTAAAATTTTGACTCATCACCTCTGTTTGTGGCACTTGTAAACTCTATGTACCTCTCACTAAATATCAGTTTCATATAGACCTTGACAAAATAAGTGATCACTTATCTGATGTAACTCAATCAATAAATACCCACAAACACAGACAAATTGGAACCTAATCCGCTAACCACGTTATGAAGGGACAGAAAGCGGTTTAGTGTAAAAAGAACCAAACAAACAACCACCAAACCTCAGAATTCCTGAAGTAAATAAAATCAGGCTCTTCTGCATGCATCGCAGAGCTTGGCCTGATCTCTGAGCGAGCAGCTTAACTTCTACAGTTACAACAGTCAGAAGTGAGTGTTTTCGATAACATTATAGAACAGACACTACGCTCTTATCTTTCCCTTTGATAACAGGTTATGCAGTTTATCTACACTGTATTAAAGTATCTTCTTTATATTTTCCAAAAACATTTCAGGTCATCCATCTTCAAAGGCTGTGAAACAAGAATAGCACAAGAATCTTGCATGTTACCCAATCCATTCATTATTTTATGTAACTTAAACAGTTCTGCCTTCTCTATTTTCCAAGATAAATACTCCTCATCCCTTCAGTTTCTCTTTATACAAGAGTTTTTGAGAAAGAATCAAAATTCTTGCAATCTCCTTTTAACTGATGTGTAGAAACTATGATATGTCATATTAGAGATTAAGCAACCCAATAACTTACTGAACATTTACTAGACTTCCACCATTTGGCTTCTTTTACAACTCATACACCCTCAAGGAAAAATATAGAGACCCTCAAGGAAAAAAAAAGTAGATTAGATTTGACTGAAGCACCCAAGACATATTTTCATAATGCCAATTACAATGTGCCAGTGGGTTCAAATTAAACAATCTGTTCCCCCACCTGTAGCAATACTTTCAATGCAGAACTGTAAAAGCTGAAATTACAAAAACAAAAAAATTCCAATTCCACTCATGTTTGGGACCAACATCACTTCTCACAGTTCCTGACAATGGCTAGGAGAGCACTAGCTTGCTTAGTGTTGGTTTCCCACCAATAGTCTCACCACTCAAGTGTCTTACCAAGAGATTAGGAAAAGCTTTCAGTAAAGCACTAGGGGACATTCCTATAGTTCAAGACCTTCAACTACATAATTTTTTTGCTGTTGTAATTAAAAAGTTAGATACTGCCTAACAGGGACATTTAATAGTTTCTTATTCTCATCCAAACCACATCCGATAAACAGGAAAAATGATTATTTGGAAACACTCCAAACTGCCACTGAAATAGTCAGCTTTGCTCCACAGAACAGGCTCCTCGCTCAGATTTCTGACTGTAGCGGTATCATAAAAAGGGAGAGGAGAGCAAAGAAAGCAGTGGAAGACCAATCCCATAAAACCTGGGCACACTGCTTTGACATTAGCACATGCTCAGCACACGGTGCCAGCCACGGGAGGGGCTGTACCTGGTGTGCTGCACAAGCTGGGCAGCCAGGCTTGCATGAGAGCCCCCAGTGTCCTGCCACCTCAGTCTGTCCATACCTGGCACTCAGCTCCTAGTGAGCTTCACAGAAGAGAAAAAAGGTAAAAACCAATAAATCTGCATGTTAGTTCACAAACAAAAACTGCTGGTGTATTTTCCAAGTCCAGCATAAGTCAAATCGGTAGGTTTAATATCTGGGTTGAGCAGCATTCCTGAGGGAGCACCCAAATGGCATGCAAAGCAGCTTTTATGCAGGAAATAACTGACATTTTCTGGACAAAAAAAAGAGTAAACTATCCTACCAACACTAGAGATGAGAAACAGTTCCTTTATCTGAAGACTGATGCTCAACATGCCATGCCTGCATTCCCTTCCCAGTGTCTGCTATTAGAGTCAAATGCCTCCTTGTACACCTTTCTGCTATAAAAATAAACCCCATCAATTCACAGACTTCGTTCTAAGCAGGTTTTAGAGCCCACCACAAGTACTGCACTGATGAAAAAGACACCACCATTCAATAAAAAGACAGGAAGATTCAACCACATGGACCACAAACCTAAAATAAAAGGGATTAAAATAAAAACTTGAAAATACTATTTTGCTGCAGGCAGTGCACCAGATAGAGCTCCATTATGATCGCTGACATTGGTACCAGCTGATTCGGTGTTCAGTCGGGTCAAGTTTGGCAGCTAATATGTGAGAAACCTCCATGGAACTGTACCTGGTGATCCTCTGAGACGGAACCAGTAGAGACCCCAAGCCTCACCTTGTGGCAAAGGGCACTTCAGGGCTGGACCGGCTTTTTTCTTGGAGCAAGGCATGAAACCCTGGTCACACCCTTATCCGGTCATGAGTGCACATACTACAGGACATCTCTCCCTCATTAGAAGGATTCTCACTCCCAGATTCCTGGAAACCTGTCCTCCAAAACATTCCTGTGTAGTTCCAATGATGCAATTAACTTCCTAGAACTAGGATACACAGCTGCTATCTAGTTTCCAATTGCCTTACTGCACCTCAGAAGCAGCAGTAAAACCTGTAAAGCAGTAAAATAAAAAAAAAAGGGGAGGTGAAGACTGCAGTTGTACTACAGACACTGCTCCTAGTATTCTTGAACTGGGTTTTATCACCAAGGGCCTTAGAAGATACATTTGCACAAACCGAATTACTAAAATTTATTTCTTCTTTGTGATCCTTCTATCCCTCAGACATCCATACTAGAAGGCGTCATTTAGGAAAATGCTGAACCAATATTGTTAACAAAATATTTGCAGTCCTGCAGCCCATTCTTCAAAGTACTCTAGAAACTACCATGTGTATCTTAAAAGATTTGTGCTATTTAAATTAAGAATTAGAATCATGTAACAAAGTTTGAAGAACACTTGCAAGCTCACGGGAAATATAAAAAAGAAGGTTTGAGCTGTATAGATACTAGAAACAACTAAAAAAATTATTGACCACTCACTACTTACCATTTAAGGAATACTAAAACAATGCAAGAGTATTTTTTCAATATATGCATATACTAACATACAAATTCCGAACTCTGTTGCAGGTACTCCCCACCACAAGACATAACATCCATCCCTACATTACCACAGCTTAAGGAAAACGAAATGTTATTACACATTTACTTCTTTGATTTAATTGATTCCCTCTGGATAAAGGGATGTGAATGAAACCTTCAACTCTAATTCCACCCTTGTAATTTAAGATCACATATGTACAAATATATTACAAGCTACAAAAGCATCTATGGATGTTTCTATTTTACATATTTTAGTGACTGTCGAAGGGCAATTACACAGCACATTTAGAAGAAAAAGTTTTCACAAATCAGAAAGGCAAATGGGAAGTATTATGGAAAGTGATGGGAAACAAGGCACTAAATGAACAAAGCAAAGCAAAAAGGAGACAATATACATTGCTCATCTTTTTTTTCCCCCCAAAATTTAATCAAATACCATACCTTGATTTCCCCACTCACCAACAAGAGTGAGAATTTAAAATCACATACATCCTACTGTAAAATCACCTCTGAGTAACTATCCATTTTTAAAGCAAACAATGCCATTCTTTTTCCTGAAATTTCTCAAAATGGCACTACCACCAGCATTTTTAAACACTCTCTCCCAAACAACATCAAGCAGACTGATGATTTCACCAAAAGTGCTTCAGCAGTACAACATGCTGAATTCCCTACACGTTGCTGCAGTGCAACATGCTGAACAGCTGCAAAGAGCCTGACATAAACATTAGAAATGTAGCCATATCTTTCAGTACCTCAATTTATTTTTCATATTACCGATCTCTGTATAAGCACAGAAACCAAGGCTGGCTGTATTAGCAGCGTTGGTACTGGCATACAAGGAGACTTGAGGCAACAGCTTATCACACGCAGAACTGGTTTTTTCCTCTTGCCCTCCCAGAATAAAAGCAATTCATGCAAGATAAAGAATTTTGCCTATGAACAGTTGGAAGGATCAAAATATAAAAGTTGTGCAAAAAGGTAGCTACCGGACTCCTACCATCAAACAAAATCCAGGCTGAAGTAACTGCAATTAATATCAGCATGTTATATCAGCATGTGTTGTAAGACACAGACAAGACAAGGTGCAACCATTTCCATTACAACTGTTCTCTAGGTAATAGCCAGAGCATTTCCTTCTAGAATCAAAAGCTTATGTAAACACAACCAGACGGTATTTTGGCCATGACTGACCACTGCCTGCTTTAAAAGTTTATTTATTCAACGTAAAAATAGCCAGACTTTTAAAATGCACCTTATTTGAACGACAGCATATAGAGCACCACTGCGACGAGACTTTTAACAGAAAGACTAGATGTAATTGAAAATTTAGGACCTGCTACAGGAACAACCCATGCCTCTCCTGTTTCTCCTGCTCCCTACTTCCTATTGTTCCGCTGTTCAGCAAGTGATGCCGTGTCACGGACGAGGGAAACCTAAATGACAGTTTCATTAGGTCTTTCTTTAAAACACTTATGCCAAGAAATTAATTTACTCAGGTCTGTACCGAGACCCGGTCAGACACGACGGTTTAAAGCATTGTAAAGCCCCAAAGGCACGAGAAGCAGCCAGCAAGACGACCCAAAATGGTGACTACAAGTAATAAATCATATAAAAAAAAGGGCATTGTTTAAAAACCACACCAAACAACAATAACAACAAAAAAAAACGTTCTATGAAGCCAATGGTCAGGCTGAACAGTGTAAACGGCCACTGATTTACTCACAACGAGAATCCATTAAGTAAAGGGTTTTCCTCGGGCACAAAATTTGTTTCTCCAAGCCCACCAGTACCGAAACACGACTCCGGCACTGCGCTGAGGGGCTGGGGACGCTCGGCGTGACCCACAGGGAACCAAGCAGGCGCCGGCCGGCCGGGATAACGCGGGGCTCACCGGGCGGGGATCGGCAGGGCCGGAGAAAGGACGGCATTAACGCGGAGAGCGAGGGGGGCACACGAGCCTGTGGGGCAGGAGGCGGCCGGGGAAGGAGGGCGCGGGCGGGCCGGGGGTGCCGTGGGGAGCCGCGCCGCTCGCTCACTCACCCGTCCTTGCGCTTGGCTTTGTAGACGTGCCCGTAGGTGCCCCTGCCCACCTTGCAGCCCTCGTACTCGAAGAGGTCCTCCACCCGTTCGCGCTCCCCGGTCAGCTTCACCTTGAAGTCATAGTCCATCTTGGGCGCCCGCCGCGACCCGCCCCCGCCCCCGGCAGCCGCGCCCCGCCCCGCCGCACACACCGGGCGGCGGCAGCAGCAGCAGCAGGAGGAGGAGAAGGAGGAGGAGGAGGCCCCCGCGCCGCCCCGCGGAACATCCAGCGGCGGGGCTGCTCCCTTCGCTCCGAGCCCCGACCCCCGGCGCTCCTTCCCTCCCTCCCTTCGCCCCGCGCCAGGAGCGGCACCGCCGCCGGTCCCCGGGCGGGCTCTCGGGGCCGCGCCCGCGCGCGCTGCCGCAAACGGACGTCGCAAACCGCGGGCACCTCCCCGGCCGCGGGCAGCACCACGTGGAAGGGCCCGTCCCGGCGTGCCTTGCGGGCGCAGCCGCACGCCGGGAGGTGTAGTACAGGCGGAGGGAGAGAGGCCGGACCGCTCTGCATGCCGGGAGCTGTAGTTCCTGGGCAGGGACGGGGGCCGGGGGTCCGCCATCAGCAGCGACCGTGACTGGGTCCCATGGCGGGGCCTTGGCTACGGTGAATATTCCGGTCCCCGGCTGGATCCAGGCTGGCGAGGGCAAGCGCAGTTGGTCTGTGCTGCTGTGAGCATCTGTTAGCATCTTTGTAGTTAAGATAATTACACGACTGTGAACACGGACGAAATCACAGAATCACAGAATATTTTGAGTTGGAAGGGATCCATCAGGTTCATCAAGTCCAACTCCTGGCCCTGCACAGGACCATCCCCAAGAGTCACACCATGTACCCGAGAGCATTGTCCAAATGCTTCTTGAACTCTGTCAGGCTGGTGCTGTGACCACTTCCCAGGGGAGCCCATTCCAGTGACCAACCACACTCTGGTGGTTGAAGCTCTGGGTGAAGAACCTTTTTTCTAATAGCCAATCTAAACCTCCCCTAACACAAATTCAGGCCATTCCCTCGGGTCCTGTCACTGGTCACCACAGGGAAGAGATCAGGTCCTGCTCCCCTTTCTTCCTCCATGAGGAAGTTATAACTGCAATGAGTTCTCCCCTCAGTCTCCTCTGCTCCAGGCTGAACAGACCAAGTGACGTCAGCCACTCCTTCACCATCTTGGTTGTCTTGCTTTGGGCACTTACCAAGAGCTTAATGTCTTTCTTATACTGTGGTGCCCAAAGCTGCTCAAAGCACTCACAACACGTACGGGTGTCACAGTGCTGACAAACCTTCTCTGTGTGGCTGCTGAGATCAGTCAGGATGTAACACAAAAACTGTCATGTTTAGCAAGGCCCTTGTATGTGACCAGTAACTGGACATTTCCTGATTCCTCTCCTTGGCTGACAGAGTTACCCACCCAACACAAAGCTGGTAGTATCCTAGAACAGACAGCTTCGAACTAAACTAAAGCTACAGCAATCTTTCTACTTACAGCCCAGCTTTGGCATTTTTAATAGTCATGTACATATGCTTCACGTTTCATGCCAAGAATGCAGCACATTGAGTAAATAAGTGGGCACTCAAATCCCCTAACTTAGAGACATCATGGAATGTGGGGGCTCCTAAAAGAAGAAGCAACATATTCTGGAATGGTCTGAAATAATCTCCATTTTCATTTACAAATCTCCATTTTCATTTACACATTAGCACTGATCCCTGAAAATTTGGGATAGGGTTCTGCCTGCCTCCCAAGCCAGCATCATTCAATCAGACTCATGTCAGATGCCCACAGTTGGCCTTTCAGTATGTTGCTATGTAGTAGTTAGGGATATTATGTATGTTGAATAAAGCAATTAGGCACATGTTACAAAAAATAAGTGCAAATGAGAGAAGCAGCAAAATTACACTTTATTTGCCCAGCAACTCAGCTAAATTTTAGAAGAACATTGCCCAGCACATCTCTACACCAATCAAACAGAAACAGGTCACAGCAGCCCATAAAGATCAAACAGTCTGGAGGATGCCATCCACCTCACAAAGTTCATCCACCTCAGCCCTATCTCTGCTTTCAGGGATGCCTGGCTTTGGGGACTTTCAGGGACAGTAAGGGACCAAGCTTGCATGGCCAAACCCACCATGTACAGCACCTCCTGCCTGCTCACTACCCTCAGTCCTATCACCAGAGGAAGTAGCAATATCCACACTTCTGTAACTTTGTACTCTTCTTTGCATTATTAATCACTTTTTCGTGGAGGCAATGAACATCCAGACTCCTCCACACAGATCCAATCACTGCATGGTAACTAATGTTTGGGATTAGTCCCTCCGGAGCTGAAACACTGCAGGGTGTGGAAGACAAACAATGTCTGCTTAGAAAGAAAAGAGATCATGAAGGAAAACAAGAATAGACAATCCAGATTCGTTTTCTGATGACTTGTGCTATGTTTCACATTTGCATAAAGCACTTGGAAAGAATTCCATACTTTGACAAACTCTGAGAAGTCAAAACCACAACTGAGATAGCTTCTTTTCCAGACTGTTGGTCCTTTTGTAAGAATATTTACAAATTTGCTTCAAATGTTTCTTTCCTTAGTTTTACATACCATTTGAATTGTATGCCTTCCAGAATGAGTGTAGCTGTAAATCTGCTGCACCTTCACTCTGCTTCCACTTCAGGTACTTGTATTGAAACCAATGTTTGATTTTACCAATTCAGACATATGGTCCCCGACTCAAGAGACATTTGAAACAGAAAGCACACTTTGGCTCTTTTTATAATGAGAAATAAATATCAACATTTCAAGGTCAACTTTTAACTCTGTTTCATGGAAAGTTGCATACTTTCTGTGCTTTATTTTAAAAATCTGTCACAGTAGAATATAATTTCAAGGAAAAGTTTAATTTTGGGGTCTGCTCTTCAAAAGACAGACAAAACCAGGATCTGGTATTCTTGACTCTCAGGTCCCCATCCCCACAGTGGCCCTTTCAATTGATAGGATTTCTTATCTCTTACTGCCTGCTTTTCATTCCCTTCTTTCATGCTCTCTCAGGAATCAGTTTTAAAGTATGCGCTTAACACATCCTGCTGAAGTTCAATTTTTGGAGCTTTCCTCTTTCTATTTTTTCCCCTAACATTCATAGTTTTCTTTATCATATCCTTCTGTTCCAAGTTTGTGTAATTTCTAATATGTCCAGAATACACACGCTTTTGACATTTTTTTTTGTTTGACATCACCACACCTGTGAAGGATATCTGAGTTCTCCACAGGAAAGTCGCTGTTGCCATGTCAGCACTGGTAATGTGCAGTGGGTTGGAGACAGTTATCAAAGCGAGCTGCGACCAGACAGGATAGTAGTCAAGGAGGGCTGACATCATTAAACATTTCTGAATGTATTTCAGGGAATTGTCTTTCAGGTGAAAGCCTGGATTGTCTGGGAATGGTCTGGATTGTGACAATAAGCAGATGCTGTCATTTGGGGTACGGGAGCATCAGAACCGAAAGCAAAGCTGGTTTTGGGAGGGGTGTGTTTGCATGCTTGTGGCCGTGCTGTTGATGCTAGAGTCAGAGTTTGTGAAGCAAAACTTAGAGCTGGGGAATGTACAACAAACTACTTGCTCTTTGGTTTGCAGTCTCCAAAAATAGAATAAAAATACAGAAAAGCACATCTTTGTTATTTTTGCTTTCTTTGTATTTTATAAGTAGGTAACCTACAAAACTCAATCACATCCCCGTGCCATTAGAATGTCTGCTCATTCCACTTACTAATTTGCTAAATTTGAATATACTTTTGCTTTTCAGAAAACTTTTCATGTAGCAGTAGCTACCTGCTAAAAGTTTCCCATACCCCCAAAGGGACATTCTTTAGTGGTGTGGCTGAGGTGTTCCCAGCTTGGTATTGACTGAAAAAGTGCCTGTCCTGTTAAGTACTATACATCTTCCATTTTTTGTTTAGTCCAGGGAAAGCTGAAGGCAAGTGGTGGCACTTTTTTCTTTTCTGTATGTAAAGAAAAACTGTCATACTTGCACAGTCTGAGTATTTTTCAGAAACCTTGCAGTTTTTTACATGCAGATGAGTGAGCTGAATACTAGCAGCACTTAAAAATGCAATTTACTTAACGCCAATAAGTAGAGTGCTGATTCTACAAACAGTGTAAAGCAATGTGTTGTGTTTGGGGGTTTTTTTATTATTTTCCACTCAACCATATTTTACTTTAAAGTTGAGCAACTTGATCTAACAAAGCATCCTAGATTCTGGCTGGAGTGCAAGTTACTAACAAACATGTATCAGCCCTTTGGATCCAGGTGCTGTATAGGAGAGTTGTGCTTGCATTCAGTGAAACATCTGTTTGCCAGGCTTGGGACCACCTACAGTAACAATCAGCCTATGAAATGCTCCTGACAGAGATTCAGTTGTCACCATCCCTGGAGGTATTTAAAAAGACATGCAGATGTGGCACTTGGGGACATGGTTTAGTGGTTGAACTTGGTAGTGCTGGGTTAATGGTTTGGACTGGATTTTAAAAGTCTTTTCCAAACTAAGTGATTCTATGATTCTGCCTCTACAAACCTTGAAAATTCAGACTATGAACTCATGGTTACTTTTGTTACTGAGAAGGGCCCTGCCTGAGGGGAAAAAATCCTGAAATTAAATATTATTTTATATTATTTCATATAATCACAAAAATATTCAGGTTGGAAGGGACCTCTGGATGATATCTAGGACAATATCCTGCTCAGAGAAGGGCTACTCTTAAATTCAGGTTGCTTGAGGGTTTGTCCCCTCAAGCATCTATGGAGGGAGATTCCATAGCCTCTCTGGACCTGACTATCCTCCGGGTGAAATTTTGTCCTTCTCTCAATACAAATCCTGCCTCTGTCTTTCCAGTAAGTTCCTTGTCAGTATTGGCAGGCTGCCTATTCTTCCAGCTTCAAGAAGCCCTAGGGCCCACAGCCTCTCTCATATGGCAAGTGCTCCAGCCCCTTAGTGCTCTCAGCAGAACTCGCTCCAATTCATCTGGAATTTTCCATATCATTGTTCTACTGGAGACCCCCAAACTGGGCATTGTATTCCACTTGCAGGCAAACAAGAGCCATGTAAAGGGAAGTAATCACTTCCCAGTCATGTCCTGAGAATCATTTTTCTGTGTTCACAGGATCACAGAATGGGTCAGGTTGGAAGGGACCACAGTGGGTCATCTGGTCCAACCTCCCGGCTCAAGCAGTTTCCCTAGAGCTCATTAACCAAGGTTGTGTCCTGACAACTTTTTGAATATCTCCAGGGAATGAGACTCCACAACATCTCTCAGCAGCCTGTTCCAGTGCTCACTCATCTGCACAGTAAAGAATTTCTTGCTCATGTTCAGGTGGAATGTCCTGTGCATCAGTTTCCGCCCATTGCCCGTTGTCCTATTGCTCAGCACCACTAAAAAGCCTGGCCCCATTCTTTTGACACACTATATACATTGATAACATCCTTCTTCAGCCTTCTCTTCTCCAGGCTAATGGCAGCTGGGTGAAATCTGGATCCTCTTTAACCACTGCCACCAGTTGGATGCTCCAACATTTCCAGCAGAGACAGTCAGTAAAGCCCCCATTCAGGATTGTCCCAGGGGACTGGTCACTCCTAGATGGAGGACTGCATTTGTCCTCGTTGAACTTCATGAGGTTGCTGATGTCCCATTCCTCCAGCCTGTCCAAGTTCCTCTCAAGCAAATCAACTTCATGTCACTGTTTTGGTGTCACCTGGACGTACTAAGATTCAATTTAAAAAGCCTGATTATGTGGCCCTGCCTTACTTATATCAAACAATAAAATATAATAGAATAGAGCTACTTTCTAAAGAACCTAAAAGACTGAACAATCAGATTAAATCCAGGTTCTCAGATTCTATGTTACTACAAAACATAGTAATTGTCTGAGGTTTGCTGCCCTCCACAGGCTATTTTTATTATAGTTGCAAAGAGAATATTTCACAGCGGAAAGCATTGCTACAATGCAGTAAAATATTCTAAGAAAGATCTACTCCTGTCATTTTGTATTAACAACACAGCATAAAATGAACAAGTGCTTTACTTACTTATAGCGTGCTGTTGTGAAATATCACTATGAACAGGACATGAACACCAAATTCTTCATTGGAGAACAGGTCAGTGGAAAATAAACTAATTCATTGTCAGGTTTTGGTATGGAAATATGCATTTATTCACCCATCTAAATCATAACTTCCTTCTGGATGAACAGTCTGTATGTGGGCTTGATACTAGAGAAGATATTGTGTTTGACTGGGGAACAATGATTACTGAAAGCAGACTATACGAGGAAAATATTTAAAAAACAGGACCAAAAATAGTTGTGGGAAGAAACTGAATTTCAAGGGATCCAGGCACTACTTTATATATACATACATATATATATATATATATTCTGTCTTTTCTTATGAAAGTAAAATTGATCTTCAGGAAGGACATATTTTAACTGCTTCAGGCAAGGTGAATCATAATAGAATACTAAATATTTATACTGTGGCAAGGCACATGAAAAACAAAGAGGTTACCATTTTCTGAATGCAGTGGGCAAGGAGTAGTTCCTGATCTGACCTCAGTGTTAAGAATGCATCCCAGCCGTGACTGTGTCTCATGGAAACCACCTAAATGGCAGAACAGGAATGTAAACTACCACCAAACCTAAACATAACACTTGTGTAAACTTTTTTCCTTAAGCAGAATAAAGAAATCCTGGCTGCGTTGTGAAAGTATCTTGCGAGGCAGCGGCCCTGAGCCCTCTTACCACTTCATTCATTACTGAGGGTGTTCCTTTGTATCGAGACCAGTTGCACGGAAAATACCCAAACTCGGTTTATTTCTGCAAGCCAGTTTGAACACAAGCGAAATCCCCTCATTTTGACGATTCGGAGAGTTTGTGCAAGATGTGAAACACGCTCCGCTGTCACAGCGTGGCAGCTCCCAGCACGTGTAGAAACGAATCTGCACACGCAACTTCGGGACAGCGAGTTCGTGGGTGCCCTCAGTGCATCCGCAACTAGAACGCGCAAAATTTTGTGAGAGGTTCCGCACCTCGCGTGGGAGAACTTCTGCCTAATGCTCTGCAAATGGAAATTACTGAAATCACGGCTTGGGACAGGTGACGGCACCGAGCAATTATTTTTTGAACGTTTTAGAAAAAGTTCAGTGGGAGATTCCTGCAGAAGGAAACGTAAACAAAAAGAAAA
>VXAD01010129.1:1571193-1591622 GCA_013399195.1 Dicrurus megarhynchus
GGTCGGCGGCCGCGGGCCGGCCGGGGGATTGGGCGGGAGCCCCGTCAGTCACGGCGCTCCCGTCCCCCCGGCAACAGGCGGGGGGGCCGGGCAGGAGCGGGCCCAAGGGCTCGCGGAGCCCCCGAAGCCCTCGCGGCTCCACGGCCCAGGGACACGGCCCGACCCCTGCCCTGCCCTGGCGGGGCCGGGCGCGGCGCTNTTGGTATGGAAATATGCATTTATTCACCCATCTAAATCATAACTTCCTTCTGGATGAACAGTCTGTATGTGGGCTTGATACTAGAGAAGATATTGTGTTTGACTGGGGAACAATGATTACTGAAAGCAGACTATACGAGGAAAATATTTAAAAAACAGGACCAAAAATAGTTGTGGGAAGAAACTGAATTTCAAGGGATCCAGGCACTACTTTATATATACATACATATATATATATATATATTCTGTCTTTTCTTATGAAAGTAAAATTGATCTTCAGGAAGGACATATTTTAACTGCTTCAGGCAAGGTGAATCATAATAGAATACTAAATATTTATACTGTGGCAAGGCACATGAAAAACAAAGAGGTTACCATTTTCTGAATGCAGTGGGCAAGGAGTAGTTCCTGATCTGACCTCAGTGTTAAGAATGCATCCCAGCCGTGACTGTGTCTCATGGAAACCACCTAAATGGCAGAACAGGAATGTAAACTACCACCAAACCTAAACATAACACTTGTGTAAACTTTTTTCCTTAAGCAGAATAAAGAAATCCTGGCTGCGTTGTGAAAGTATCTTGCGAGGCAGCGGCCCTGAGCCCTCTTACCACTTCATTCATTACTGAGGGTGTTCCTTTGTATCGAGACCAGTTGCACGGAAAATACCCAAACTCGGTTTATTTCTGCAAGCCAGTTTGAACACAAGCGAAATCCCCTCATTTTGACGATTCGGAGAGTTTGTGCAAGATGTGAAACACGCTCCGCTGTCACAGCGTGGCAGCTCCCAGCACGTGTAGAAACGAATCTGCACACGCAACTTCGGGACAGCGAGTTCGTGGGTGCCCTCAGTGCATCCGCAACTAGAACGCGCAAAATTTTGTGAGAGGTTCCGCACCTCGCGTGGGAGAACTTCTGCCTAATGCTCTGCAAATGGAAATTACTGAAATCACGGCTTGGGACAGGTGACGGCACCGAGCAATTATTTTTTGAACGTTTTAGAAAAAGTTCAGTGGGAGATTCCTGCAGAAGGAAACGTAAACAAAAAGAAAAGAAAAGGAGGTAAAGTCACGGAAAAAGGAAAAGCGTCCCATTTAAAACCGCAGGAGGCCTGGGAAGGAAGGAGCAGAGGGAAAACTGACTCTATAATCTCATTCCTTATGTAAGTTATTACAAGGTGTCAAAACGCGTGCGCACGAGGGGGGCGGGGCTCGAGGCGGGGCCCGCCCCCTCTCTCGCGAGCGGAACCTGCGCCGGCGGCGCTGGCTGCCGTCCGGACCGCAATTGGTGCTGGAGCCGGTACCCGGACCGCAATTGGAGCTGGAGCGCGCCCTGCTCGCACACCCAGGGTCGGTGTCCTGGTGGAGGCGGCTCCTGCTGCCGCCGGGAGGGACGGGGCGCAGAGCGCGGCGCGGGGCTGAGCCGGCCGGTCCGCGCCGCCGCCGCCGGCAGCAGGCAGGGACGGGCTTTCGGGTCTCCCCGGCTGCGCTCTCGGCAGGCTTCCCCCCACCGGCGCAGGCGACGGCATGGGCGCCTCCCCGGTTTGCCGCAGCGGGTGACGCGGCCCGCCGCGGGNGGGTGTACCGGGGGCTGTGTCTTTATTACCTTCTGACTCTCCCTATTTCTCTCCTTCCCCCCTCCTTCTCCAGGCTTCGTGCGTGGGGGTTTCTGGGTTTGGATGGGGGGCTGTTTTTATTTTTTTTATTATTTTTTTTTATTCCCGAAGTCGGTGAGATCATCCTGCCCGGAGGCTGCGGTGTGACAGAAATGCTAAATAGCCCTCCGGCTCGGGGAGGCTTCCTCAGTTTAATTCCGTAGTCGCCTTGCAATCAGGTGGTAGTCTTTCAGAAAATTAGTACCTAATTGAACCGGGGGTAGTACTTCAGGGAAACAGGCTAAAACCTAAAAGCGTAAGGTATATATTAAAAAATAGTTGTAAACCTTTAAGAATAGTCCAGAGTAACCGTGAATGAACAACTAATGGAGTAAGTTTTAGGTTGAAAATTCTAGAAAACGTAAGCTGTTGGCATGTGGCCCCTATCTCTTTGCAAACGAAGAGTAATCCGAGTCATAACTGGATTTCGATTTCAGTTTTTTGCATCTTAGTAGATAATACCCTTCAACTTTTAAATACTCTGAAGTATTCTAGTGCAAAGTACCTCATTTTTGATGCAGTTAATACCCTTCAACTTTCACAACTCTAAACCATTTTAGGTGTCAAAGTACTTCGTTTTGATGGCATTTGATAAATAGGGATAATAGTTGTCATCCATGGAGTTATGTTAAACAGATGGGACAACCGAGCACTTCACACTTCTCACTGTTTCTAAGTGAGTCATTTAAGGAGTGTGACTAATCATCCTACCATACAGTTGTCAACAAAAGAGTATTTTTTTTCCCTTAACTACCTACAAAATCAAAGCGATTTCCAGATTTTCTGTGGACAATAACTGAAAACTAAAGAACCTTTCTCTTGAACAACACTTTAAATTTAGATTGAGGGGGACTACACGCGGTGGACTTCTTAAGACTATGTATCGCGCTTTTTTTCTGTGCACCAATACAGCGATGTACCTGGGAAGTCGGTTAACTTACCATGGTCATTGTCGAGCGAGCAGACACATGTTGTTTTAAGGCATTTGTCTAAATAACAACCTCAGGTGAAACTGAATTAATTTTATCAATCCTCTTTCCCCCCCTCCCCTCCCCGCTGCACCTGTGTCAAGTTGTAAGTCACCTGGGAGAGAGGCACTTCAGTATTCAGTGCAGTATGGATTGGGGATTTTCATGGTAATAGGCGTGATGGGTGTAGTCAAGGTAATGATCGTGCTAACTGAGGAGCTGGGGGGTTGGGTAGGAACTGCTTTTGTTATGAGGAAACGGGGGTAGTAAGAGGAAGAGCTGGATGAGAAATTTTTGTTTAGAAGTGTGATATGAAAAGTGACCTGATTTGAACATAGCCCCTGTGGGAAATCGAAGTCAGCAGTTATCTACAGCTTGTGAGGCTAAGCCAAGAGGGCAACAGTGATTAAAAAGAAAAAAAAAAAATACGGGAATGGAAAATGTCTTGAAGGGAAGATACTCAGATTTAATTTCTTTTGAGTTAGAGCTGGGGGAGAGGATTTTAAATGCATCAAAATGTAGAGTTGGACACAGGAGGAAGATGATTGATTTGGAAGAAGTGTTTAAAAGTGCAGTTACCTGGGGCAGGGGCTGGTGGGGGGAAGTAACATGAGGTATGGAAATAAATGAAACCAAGGATACATCAGAATGGATCCCACAAAGAACGTAAGAAAGGTATATTAAATGTATGCCAGCTTCTGCTGTTGACAAATACATTTTCTCATTTTTTGTATCTGTTTGCAGTATTGATAAAGATTTGCGCTTTTTTACTGTATTTCTAATAGTCAGTTGGTTTGGTCTGTTTGTTGTCTCATCACCTGTCCTGTGAAGACTAGTTCCTGATCAGGAGTGTGCTTAGAATGCTCTTTTCTGTGTTTTCCCCGTAACTTAAACTTGAAGTGACTTTTATGTGTGTGTGAATTAACAAAAAGCAAACAAACAAAAAAGAAGGGCATTTACCCACGTGCAAGCAGAATGGTGCAGTGTGATTTGGGCTTTTTAGCCCGGTGATCTCTTTAGAGAAGTGGTCTCTTTTGTCAGGTGTCTGCCTTAGCAGGTGTTACAGATGCCTTTTGTTAAACAGGCAACTGAATTGAAAGGACACTTTATCCTCTTTCAAATAGAGAGTGGAAGAACAGGTTTCCTTCAGAAAATAGAAAAGTTGAGGAGTGGTCTGAGCGCTGATTGGCCCTGGATTGATTCCTAACCAGAGAGAGGTGGAAATGACACAGAAATCAATGGAGATGATGCCTCTTTGACACTGGAAGGTTATCCTTGCCTTCTAACAGTGTGGTCCCACTGGTTCAATATTTGGTAAGTGACAAAGAACTGTGGCTAAAGCACGGCCCATCCCTTTTACACCCATTTTCTGGAAATGGGTATCCCTTTGCTAGCTAGTCCTTGGATTAGAGAATGCAAGGAAAATATGCAAATAATGTAAGAATGTCAGAAGAGTCATTCCACCAAAAATAAATCTGTAGGCTGTATTTGTGGGGGATATTACTGATGGAAATACTAAATATAGTCTTATGTTGGGGTTGTCACAAGTTTACACTGGGTAATTGCAGTCCAGTAATAAGAGAACCATGTTTTTAGCTATACTTCAGCTTTTAAAATACTCCACGCTGCTGTTGTATTTTACTTGGGAGAAAGGACATAAATTTTAAGTTCATTTCTTTAACTTTCTAGAATATCCTTATTTAGCTAAAAAAAAAAAAAATCTGTCATTATGTTTTTATTTTAAAGTTGCCATACCAACCAGTATGCCCTTTCAGTGAGGAAGGGGGCTTGAAACTATTTTTCAGCAAGCTAGAAGTATTTATATATTTGCATAATAAACTACACTGGTGTCTTGGCAAATAACATGGACCTTGGTTCACCTTAATCATCTTTAGCTATTAATAAACTAATTAATTTGAAAATGCTGGGAACCTTTTATTACAAATTAGGTAAATTCTTCCTGTAATTCCCGTGCAGTCTAATCTTCTGGTTTTGTCCAGGACAGCTCGGCATTATCATTATGGATCGCTCCCGACACCGTGCCGGAAATGGCAATGAGCAGGCGCCTTCACGAGAGCGCAGCCACGGCGAAGGTGAGAGACAGCGGCAGCTGGAGCGCCTCAGCAGGGAGGAGGCCTATTACCAGTTCATTAACGAACTCAACGAGGAGGACTACAGGTTAATGAGGGACCGAAACCTTCTTGGCACTCCTGGTAAGATGTGCATACCTTCAGTAGAAGAGGCGTAAGGTGGAGTAACACTCCTGCTGTTAGGCACCACGTGTGGTACTGTGACTCGAGCAGCCTGACTTCTGGGGCTTTGTATAAAGGAAAAAAAAACCTCCGTATGGAACAACAGTATAACACTTTACCTGTATACAAAGATGCTGCATTTGAATGTCCAAACCCAGATAATTAACATTTGGGGCATTAAAGTATATCTGTTGGTATGTGGCAATTTTGGGGGCCTCTGAATTGTTACTGGAAGCTGGCATACTCTTGACATATTCAGCATGTTTTTCTTCCACCCCACTACCTACTTCCTCTGATATCTGCATTATAATCTCACATTACTACTGTTTTCTTTCTGGTTTCATCAGTTTTATCTGTCCTCTGAAGATTTCCATTCAAGATAGAAAATGTTATTTCTGCATGGCTGTGTTGAGGCAGTAACAGTGTCGTATCTAACAGTGTTATCAAAATGTAAATTAATTCAGGAGAAATAACAGCAGAAGAGTTGCAGCAACGTTTGGAGGGGGCTAAGGAGCGTCTGACATCACAGTCTGATCTGGATAACAGAGAAGGTGAAGGTAGAACTGTTGGAGGTAAACATTCTTCATTCATATATGTAGACACATAGTATGTGGTGCATAAATACAGTAAGCTGCTCTAATTTAAGAGAGACTCATTTCTCTTGCTTTTTTTTTCAATGTGCTTCTGGGTATTGTTTAAAAGTAAGAGAGATTTCCTACTGATACCAAACCAAACTTGAAATACTTGATGAAAACTCATTTATGTTAATCACAAATTACTTGCTCCTTTTTCCCTCATTTTCCTTTGTTAGTAAATGTAATAGCACAAAACCACTAGTTTTCCAGTTCTTAGAGGTTTTTATCATGTAGTAAAGCAGTTGGAAAAGAAGTTAATTGGAAAACAGTTAATCTCTCCACTGTTTTGCCACTTTCGTTGTTTCATTTCCCTTTGTGTTAGTCAAGTGAGGCATGTGTTTTATGCACTGTCTGTCTTCAATTCCCCAGAAATACTGGCTTAATCATTTACCCGGTTCTAGTCAGATTTGGGAGAGGAATTGGCAGCTCAGAAATTAAGATACTAAAGTTCTTGGAGGTTTCCTGGACATAGAGAGATGATGGAGAAGGGAGAACTTAATCTGATCCCTTCAAGGGAAAATCTTCACTGTGGTCATGTCAATTGGCCTGCTTTATACACATAGTTAGCCCTAACCACAACACTTTTATCTGTTCCTGAGCTTGTAGTTGGCGGAGGTTTGAAAATGGAGCTGTGGGTATTGTAACAGGAAAAGAGTATATTTGCACAAAAGGAGAAAATCTGTTCAAACCGTGCACCCCACCTGGACACATTCCTGTGTAAGCTGCTCTAGGTGACCGTGCCTTGGCAGGGGAGTTGAACTAGATTATCTCCAGAGCTCCCTTCCAACCTTAATGATTCTGTGATCATTTATTCTAGTGCTCATAGGACACAATCTTTTAAAATGTTTTCCAAAAGAAGACAAGACTTACTATTGTTTTCCCTGCTGTATCAAAATGAGTTGTTAAGATGTTCCCTAACTGATAACTTCAGCAAGGGGCAGGTATTGGACAAATACAACTATCTTTGGACCACCTGAATCTGAACACTGGCTCAGAAGAGGCCATCTGGGCATGTTAATTTCTCTGTGAGTCTGTTGGTGAGACAAAAATTCTAGGTTGAACAGGTGAGTTTTGCTGACGTTTTTTCATAGAGCATATTTTTGTACATTAGCATAGCAAGGTAGGTGCCCTGCTACTGTATTGTGTCTGAAGTCATAGCCCAGCAAGTGAAGAGGATTTGGAGTAGAGGGTTTGAAGTGCATTGTAGTATGCAGAGCATGCAGTTGTATGAATGTTTGCAATTCTTTGTTTCTCTCAGATTCTGAAGTTCTTGGGGAAAACTCAAATGGCGACTCTTTGCTTGAATGGCTTAACACATTTCGTCGCACGGGAAATGCCACTCGCAGTGGACAAAGTGGGAACCAAACCTGGAGAGCTGTGAGTCGAACGAATCCAAACAGTGGGGAGTTTCGCTTTAGTCTTGAAATCAATATAAATCATGATCATAATAGTCTTGAAACAGCTGGGGAGGAGTACGTTGATATAGATGCTACCAGACTGTACGTAGAAAGAAGACGTCAGCTAGTTGCCAGCTCAGTAGCCCCACGAACAAGGAGCATGGCTGCGAGAGAGGCAAATAACGAAGCTGCAAGGACCAGGCTTTTAAGACGTGCCATGGCACTAAGGTCAGAAATAGTCTCTCATGCAGTCTCGCAGAGGCTCAGGAGTAGAACAAGGGAGCTGTCAGGCCAGACAAATAATAGTACACAAAATAATTCTGCGGCTGCTGGCGAACCAAGAGAAATGCCAGAAAGAGGTACTTCTGCAGGAGTTAGAAGGGGTAGAGCTAGAACTAATGTCCGGATGAATACAAACCAAAGACTAGAAATCTTGCGGCTGAGGTCTACCTTAAGTAGTCGAAGCCGCTCCCCGCTGCAAAGGCAAGGTGATACTGCTCGTTCTGAGGAACGTAGTCAGAGGCAGGATAGAAATGCACAGCAGGTCAACAGAAGTAGGAGACAAACAGCTCGGGCTTCTCCACAGCCTACTGAAGAGCAAGCAAGAGGTAACACTCAGGCTCCTCAGCCTTCCATTGTAGCTCCATCCTTAGGAATAACTTTGGAAGAGGAAGAATCTAGTAGGCCAGTAGCTGCCATCAGAAGGCACCCAACAATTACACTTGATCTTCAGGTGAGAAGAATTCGTCCTGGAGAAAACAGAGACCGGGACAGCATTGCCAGTAGAACTCGTTCTAGAGTAGGAATGTCAGAAAACACCGTTACCTTTGAAAGTGACAGTGGGGGATTTCGGCGCACGATATCACGATCAGAACGCGCGGGTATTCGGACCTATGTTAGCACTATAAGGATACCTCTTCGTCGGATTTCAGAAACTGGGCTTGGGGAACCTTCATCAGTGGCTCTTCGATCAATCCTTAGACAGATAATGACAGGCTTTGGAGAACTGAGTTCTTTAATGGAAACTGAATCTAATTCAGAAATACAAAGAGGCGGTCGTCACTTAGGAGATGCACAGAATAACTCAAGCTCAGCAAACAGCAGTGACCCAAGTGAGGTTTCATCTAGAAATGGGCATGCAGTGGAAGGCAGCAGGGGAAGAAATGGACAGAGAGGTGGTAGTCAACGCTCTGGGCGCAATCATGAAAACCAAGATAACAGGCAGTCTCAAGATGCAAACAACCTAGTGGAGAACGGAACACTGCCCATCCTTCGACTCGCCCACTTCTTCCTGCTGAATGATGATGATGATGATGATGGTTTAAGAGGTTTAACCAAAGAGCAGATTGACAATCTTTCTACACGGAACTATGGGGATATTCACACTGAAAATGAACGGAGTAAAACGTGCAGTGTTTGCATTAATGAATATGCAACAGGGAATAAACTAAGGCAGTTACCTTGTATGCATGAGTTTCATATTCATTGTATTGATCGCTGGCTTTCTGAAAATTCCACTTGCCCAATTTGTCGGCAGCCAGTTTTGGGGTCTAATGCCACAGATAATGGCTAGAATTGTTTGTACTGCTCAGCACTCAAGGATTTGCTCTTGCTCTGTTTGTAATGAGCCAGATGAAATGCATTGACTTAGGTAGGGGTCCATTTGGGGGGAGTTTTGTTAAATTTCTTTAAAAATGATAGGAAACTTATCTAAATCTAACAGTGTAAATACTATTTTTTCCAAGTGCAGGTCTAGGAGCACACATAGAACCAAATGATATTGGTAAAGTTTATATTTTTTTAGGTAATTTTGTTATGCTAAGCACTTTTGTAAATACAGAAATGCAATAGTTAATCAGTCCTGCTTAATGTATGTTTTTTAACATTGTAATGGACTTGCTTTATTTAGATTACAAATTGTTTCACACAGACCCACCACTGTGTTGAAAAATTAGTGGCTAAATAGCCATTTGTTAGCTTTTTGTTCTAAGAACAATTTCTTTTACAGAGAGTCTCTTGCTGGACATGTTTGCTAAAGATATTTAAGTTACTCGAAGTGCTCATTTTAATAGACTTTTTTTTTTTAAACATTGAAATATCCTTTCCAAAAACTTGCCAATTTGGTTCTATTTAAAAAATTCTATGGCAATTTTTGCATGTGGGTTTACACAGTTCTTAACGTTGACGAGTTCTTATTCAGAAGTGGATGACGTAGTGGCATTATGAAATGTACATAATTAAATGCTGTCTTTGACAATCTTTGTCTCTTCAATGCAGACAGCAGTCAAATCTGGTAATTCCAAGAGGGTGTGTCTTACTTGCTCAAAGAATAAATGAGCACTGAGAAAGCCTTTTTACTCTTCCAAATTACTCAGTTGATATTCCCGGGGTTTTAACTGCCTTAGTTTAAAGAGGAGAAACATTTCCTTGACCATGATATTGTCTATAATATGCATGTTTTGGGCATCGTACTCAGAAGAACAAAACAAAGACTTGAAGTGCTTTTGTGCAGAAATTTAAGGTACACATGTAGTATTAGTCCTCTTGAAACATGCCTGAGGACCAAATGGCAAAAGACACTAAAAAGGACAAAATAAGCTTCCCTGAAAGTCCCCAGTATCTGTATAATTAGATATTAAACTTTATACCAATGACTTACACCGAAATAAAGTTGCAAGTTACATAATTGAGGCTTTGTGTGAATTACTGTTGAGCCATATCCTGTAGATTAATAAGAAGACTTACTGTTCTTGACTTTCAGTCTCAGTTTTCACTTTATTCTTTCCTCACTCTTCTCCAGCTCTGTTCCTGGCGTGTTAGTTGTTATGGTATGTAAAAGCCCAGCACAAAGTGCTCCCGGGGTTTCTGGGAGAAAATGAATGTTGCAAAGCTCATCTTCTGAGCAACCTGCACCTCAGTCCCTAGAGAAAGGCAGAATTGTGCAATTATCTGGTGTGTGTGTATTCTGAGCAGTAGAAAGAGTACTTGAAGTGCACAGGTCCTGCTGACTTTCTCTGCCTGCAGATAGTGGCCTTCACAAATGTGCTTCTGAGCCCGGTGCTTCAGTTAGAACATCTGCTCATGACATCTTCAAGGGTAGCTCTAAAATCCCGTGTGGGCTATTGCATGTCTACTTCAGTTCTGCACATGACAAACTTGTGTCATAAATTCCACAGAAGGGCTTTTTTTCATTCTTAAAAGTAGTTCTAAGAAACTATTATGAGATATAGATGATTTAAGGATATGATTAAGATCTCTTCTGATGTAATTTGTGCTGTTAACTACTGCAAACGTTGCTGACCCCTCCCTTGAGTGCTTCCTTAGCTGCAACAAAGAGTGAGGAGATTTAAATGTGATTATCAGAGCTAGCTTATTTTTTTTACTTCTTTTTCTGTTACTTCTGTTACCTCCTGAGGCTGACAGTATATAAATATATATATATGCCTTCTGCTGCTTCCTTGTTTCTTTATGACTTTTTTTATTTGAAATCTGCCTGACTGAAAAGACACATAGTAGAAACCTGCCTTTGGCTCACTATTGCCTTGCTGGTCAGGTTCTTCAAGGTCAATTTTAGCTTTAATCCTTACAACTGCTACACTAGTGCACTAGAGGTAAAGGGAGGGTCCTTGTGCCATCTCTCATTCAAGTGGGATTTTGCTGCAAGAGCACAATTGGGTATATGGTTCAAGATGAGATAATCTGTGACGAGGTATGTTTAACTGAGCTGCTGAGCAGAACATCCCAAAGTACAGTGAGAGCTTTCTGTAAAAATCGTAGGCTATGGGATAAGAAACATGAAGCCTCCACTACTGTACTCCTGTCCTGCCACATGAGAGTTGTTAAGTATTTCCCCTCCGTTGGAGAAGCATGTAATTTGTTACTCAGCTCTCTCAAGAAATTGCATTGATGGGACCAGTTAAATCTTAGTGATTTGGGGTTGGCTTCTGTTACCTCCATTTCTATGATAAAATTTCAGTTCTCTGCCAACCCCACCCTCCGAACACCTTTTTTGCCTTGTCCTTTGGTGACATTAAGAAAAGTAATTTATTTATATGGAAATAAATAGAAAAATGTGGGCAGAATTTTTACAAATAAGTTTATTTAAAATGAAATATTAAATTGAGTTCGACTGTTCAAAAGCACTAATCCAGAGCCTGTAGAAAGCCTTAATGTGGAAAATGACCCAGAGACCTGCCTTGAACAATACCCCTGCAAAGATATAGAGAAAAATCAGGCTGAATTAATAGGGTTTTCTATTTCTTACCTGTGTGATGCTGTCAATGACTTTCTAGCTGATATGATGGCCCTGTATGTCTCTGTAATAGTCTCTTCTTTAATAATATATGACATAGAAGTGGATTCCTGTGTTTCCAAATAACACACAACAATTAGCAACATGTGCAAATTTAGAAATACAAAAGGAAACAGTAAATGATAGTAGGTTATGTCCTGCCACTTCATGGTTTTGCCTTGATGGCAAATAACTATTCTGCTTTTAAAAGCAGATGCTACTTTCCCATGCCCAAGCTCCTGCTGAAGTAATCCTGTGCAGTCATGTGGTAACTACCAAGTAACTGATCAGAGCCTAACCAACCTGACCACTGTTAAAATCTCTGCCTGCCTGGCTGTTCCCAGCCTGGCTTGCAGGTTAACGGGGTCCGAGCCCGCGTGAGCTAGCGACGGGAAGATNCCAGGCCAGTTAGGAATGATGTGGAGAGGGACAAGATATCCTGCAACCACATGAGGAAGTGGTGGGCCAAGTTCGTAATCAAGAGTGTGCGAGGTGATGTGGGTGGAAGAAATCTCTTAACGGAAGAGAGTTGCAGTGGACTCGTTCCTGGTCTGTTCACACAAGTAAAGCAGGCCCTACAGGCCAGTATGGTGGGGCAGATACCTTACTTTCTCTAAGAAATCAGCATCTCAAGTGCCAGTCTGCAGAAAGCGTGGGGCAGAAGCAGGAGGAATCAGGTCTGTTTGCAGTTCAAAGGCTCTGATCTCATCAGGATCACAGAGACCTGGTGGGATAGCTCGCACAGCTGGAGTGCTGCAATAGATGGATATAGGCTCTTCAGGAAGGACAGCGATGGGGAGGAGCTGCCCTTTGTGGCGAGAGCAGCAGGAATGCAAGAGCTCTGTCTCAGGATGGATGAGGAGCCAGCTGAGAGCCAGGTCACGAGTAGCAGGCAGACCAGCATGGTCACTGTTGTGGTTGCTGTCTGCTATAGACCACCTGTTCAGAAAAAGAGGCAGGTGGGATCTTCTTCAGACAAACAGTCTAGAAGATCTCTGGATTATTGTTCCACAAAAAATAGTATGTATTCTTGCCAGTTTCCTTTCTTTAAATATCTACCCCTAAAAAGAGATTTGATTGTGGGTTGTAGGATTTACCAGTTCCTGAAGAGGCTTTGAGACCTGACTCTCCTTTTGAATGCACTGACCATACATCAGTGCAGTCTGCAGGATTTCAAGGGAGAGAGGGGGCAAATGTCAGAAAGCTCAGGATTATTGTTATCCAGTTATATACCATGGTTATAACTGTGGAGCTGTGCATACCCAGCTGTGGTCAGAGCAGCATTCAGAACAAAAGACACTGCCATGCTGACAGTGCAGCACTCAGAGATGAGTCTTTAAAATTAAAAATATAATTAGCTCTCCTGAGATCCTCTGCAGCTAATCTGATTTCAGCCTGCACGCAAAAAGCATCAACAACAGGCAAGCACTGCCCAGCACTCTGCAGACTTCCCTCAGCCTGCTCATGTTTACAGTGGGAACAGGGTTAGCCCACCTTTTGGACACACAAGGTACCTCAAAGCAAAATTTCTTCCATTTCTTTTTTTTTCTTCTGGGCTTACACTAGACTTTGACTAGTCTGAAAGAGACCTGGAGCAGGTTCACCAGATAGTGCACATTGCTCCTTGGCATTTACACTTACTCCAGAAGGTGTTTATTCCAGCACTAAATTTATCTTCAGTGTATCGTAAATTGCCTGAGGTGCAAAAATGAAACATATACACACTAAAACAAAACAAATACAACTTTGATTTTCTTTTACAGGTTGAACAGCTAAAATGGGATATGTGGGATCACTTTGTCCCATTATTTTAAGCAGTCCTTTCCCGTTATTTTAAGCAGTCCTTTTGAAGGCCTAACTTCAGGCATTTGTAACCCACAATTGGGGTTCTTGTCCTGAGTAAAGTGGGACAGATAAAGTATATTGCTTGTACTTCCAATAAAAACAGTTGAATTTTATGTTGAACGTTTCTATCTCATCAGTAGTACTAAGACTTCAACTAGGCCAGTTCCATTGTGATGTATTTCCGTGCACAGCACTGGTTCTACAGTGCTGAGCATCTGACATACCTTACAGAGCCCGTGAGCTATTTTTGCAGTTCACACACATTTGAGCTACATTAGTAACGGCTCACCCTTTACCTTCAGGCACGCGTGCCCAAGAAAGCACATCATGTTGCTATTTTAATACAGAGGTCTTGCCCTTTTCTGAGTGAGTAATGCATGAATAGAGCACTTTGGCTACTGGTACTATTTCTTTTACTGTGCTCTTAAACACATTTTGCATACAGTTTATTCCATTTGTTCAATGTTAACAGCACATATAACACTGAAAGAGTAGGAATTGCCAGTATGTGTATGAGCATACAGTGAGGTTAATCAGCATGTGTAGCAGTTGACTATACACAGTGAGAGTAAAGAATCACATTATTTCAGCAGAAGGTCTCTACCATTTAGCCCTTCCCCCCCTTAATTTTAAGGCATCTTCAAGTACAGACTCCAATTTTTTTTCTCATTACATGAATCTCATAATTCTGGCCTCCCAGCTGATTTCAGTCACTCGTTATTCCCCTGCATCCACTGTGCTCTGACATGAATGAAATTATAGCTCCTTTTTCTATGATCTAGGTTGTGAGATGTGAGTAATGCAATTTGAGGCATCCAAACCCCCAGAAAGTACCGTGATGAGATTCCTTCTCACTATGGTGGTGGTAGAATGGGGGAAGGCAGAACAAATTGAATGACCCGGACTATTTTGGACAGAAGCACGCTGAGAGCAAGAGCCTGTGCAGAGCCCCAGAGCGAAGGGTCCCACAGCAGCCCGTGGCGCATCCCTGTGCGCTGCCTGGACCAGCTGAATTCGGATGAAACCTTCGGCTTCCAGGAGGAAGTGTCTCACAGCAGGAGAGGGCGCCAGACAACAAGGAGCAAGTGGTGGCTTGGCGGTGCGTCTGGGAGCACAGACCTGCCTCTGAAGGGGAAGGTGACCTGCAACAGGGCACCGTGTGACAACCCTCCCTTAAGGGGAAGGGAGCACTTCAGCTTCGAAAATGCTCATTGGTCGAAAGGAGCGACAAAAGTCCGAGGGTCCACAAACAGAGACTTTTATTAGCAAATGACACACTTGATGTGGAAATTGGTATGTTAGTTCTAGACCTGCTATGTATGCCCATGGCATTGGATTTTTGGTAGAGGTGAAGGGTGAAAGGAAAAGAAAAATTAGGCATGTGGCAGTGGGTTTTGGATAAAGAGGCAGGGTGGGAGGGAAAAGGGAAATTAAAGAGGTTAACTAAAAAGGGAAAAATTAATCCTAAAAAGGAAAAGAGAAAAAGAGAGGAAAAGAAAGAGGAAAAGAGAGATGAAAAGGCATCATCAGCCCTTGTTTCAGCATCAATCCAGGTGATAAGCGGTGATCCATTTGAGTCAGTCCAGCTGATGATATGTCCAGGCTCTGGGGGCACCACCTGGGGTTGGGAGTACCTTTTTATTGACAAGTTTCTCCACCCCAAAGACTGGTTTCTCATTTTCCATGTTAATAATTATCATGCAGTCTGTTCTTTTAGGCCTTTCTGGAAACGGGTCGGAGGGCTACAGGAGTCTTTGGTGGTCCCAATCCCACCATACAGACCATGTCTACTTCCTGCCAATCATTCCTGTGCTCTGCTGTACTGTGTTGTGGATCTTTCTCACAGAAAAGTGCTGCCCTATCTCCACCTGGCGCCCCTTCTCCAGCCAAAACTTGTTCTTTCTCACAGTGTGCTAGTACCAATAGTCCTTGGTTATTACCAACAATTCTTGTCTGTTGTTACTAACAGTCCTTGGCTGGCTGCACAGCCATCCGGTCATCGGTATTTGAGACATACACATCAGCCCCTTATCTTCTGGGAACTGAGAGCTCAAAAGGATCTCCCTTTGGACCACTGTCCCCAGGGTTGTAAGACAGTGGGGTTTAGTCATAATTATTTTTCATACTGGCCACAATTCAAGTCGGTAACTTTCTTTGAAGGTTCATCAACAGAAATAATGTTCCACTTGGGTTGTTAGTCAGGCAAGAAAAATAAGTTTCCAAGGCTGCTTGTTAAAAAACAAGTGCTCATTATACAACACTATTTCCTGGGAACAGACAGTGTTTCTGATAAGTTGGAGAGGGGCTTAGTCCAGGTGCAGTTTGTCAAGGCCGAGACCTCATGCGCATTTCTCATATGATAGAGCAGCCTGAGCAGGGAGGGGGGTGCGACTAAAGTCAGCTTCCCTGGGACTCTACACACCGGGAACCCGGGAGGCGAGGGGAGACACGCTGCTCCTCCCGCCGAGCCCCAGCTTTCCCAAAGAGGGAGGAAAAAACCCAGGATGGGGGAAAACCTGTTTGCGTTCGCTCTCCGCGGGGCCGGCGCTGCCCTGGGAGGGACGGGGAGGCGGGGGCAGAAGCTCCCTGGACATTGCACCCGCGGCCTTTGTTTCTCTGGGTGTGGAAATACTAACGGGACCTTAAATGAATGCGAGTTCCGAAACAAAATGAATTGGCTGGATTTGAAATAACGCCGAGGGAAGCCAGCAGCCAAGCGCGGTGACCGCTGTTCGACTTGTGGCACCGACGGGACGGAGGAGGCGGCGCCTCCGGGCGCGGCCCGGCCCCGGGAGCTCTCCGAGGTGCTGCAGCGGCTCCCACGGTCCCGGTTGGGGAACACGGCCTTCCGCAGGGCAGAGACACCGCCAGCCTGCGCTCAGGACATCCCGTCGCAGCACTGTTCCTCCAGACGCCCCCACGGAAGCCACCGCCGCTCCCTCTGCCTCCTCCGCCCTGGGGAAATGGGGATGGTGACAGTGCCTCTCTGTAAGCTCCCTGGAGACGCGTGTCCAAGAAGCAGATTTCCAGCCTGCAGGAACAGCTCCCAGCAGAGCAAGAAACCTCAGTTAGCACGCCTCGAGCTGGACGTGTTTCCTGAAAAGCAGCAGAGCAGAGAGCAGTGATGCCTTAGGTTTTAACTTTTATATTTTTCAAATCCTGTACTGCTTAGTGTGTAACTCTGAAGTTTTGTGTGGCCTGTTAGCTGCTGTTCTCTCATGCTGGTTAGACATAACAAACCCTCTCTAGGTTTGTTCTTCAAGGACACCAGGCCCCAAAATGTGTAAACTAAAAGCTTCTGAAGGGGGGGTGCAAACCTGGGGTAATTACATCCTTAACTGGGGTTATAATAGGAGAATTAACCCTGATATGCAAATGGACCAAACTTACAAAAGTGTCAAGAACCCATGATCCAGGGTCCATCTTGGGTGTAGCCTTTTGACTGCCCAGGGTGTACCTTTGAAGGCCCTTCAAATAAATACCTACTATTATTCTCTTACTCTTGTCTAGTTTCTGTTTTAGGTGGCCACCTCAGGCATCAGCAGTGACCCTTTTATCCTATTGTGCCAAAACACTGCAAACAAGCAGAGCTGTGAGTGCTGGTCTCTAGGGTGTGCAGAATCATAGAATCACAGAATCATAGAATGCTTTGGGTTGGAAAGGGCCTTAATTCCAATCCCCCTGCCATGGACAGGGACACCTTCCACTAGACCGAGTTGCTCAGAGCCCCATCCAACCTGGTCCTGAACAGCTCCAGGGATGGGACATCTACAATTTCTCTGGGCAACCTGGTCCAGTGCCTCACACCTTCATGGCAAAGAACTTCCTTTATTTTTTTACTTACTCTGTATTGTACACAGTACTTGATTTTTTTTGGTATCAAAGTATTTTAAGCAAAGTCTAAGTCACAGTTAAACTATATACTGAACTCCACTATTTCCAATCATATGGTGCCTTGGCCATAGTAGATGGTTCAAAATATATTTCAGAATATTTACACACGTGCTCTAGAGTTTGGTTTACCTTAAC
This sequence comes from Dicrurus megarhynchus, assembly GCA_013399195.1. Classification (NCBI taxonomy): domain Eukaryota; kingdom Metazoa; phylum Chordata; class Aves; order Passeriformes; family Dicruridae; genus Dicrurus; species Dicrurus megarhynchus. The sequence goes on from VXAD01010129.1 coordinate 1,588,460, forward strand.
AAGTGTGTCCATTCTCTCAAGCTTCTTTTCAGTCTTTCTGAGCACATCTCCTTGGGACTAACTTTTGCTTTTCTGCATTTGTTTACAACTGTACAAAGTCAGTGCCACCAAATCAGTATGGCAGTATTTTATGCCTGCCTTGGATTCCCTTTGCACCAATCTCATTGATTACAAAGCCAGAGAATATTGGACTCACATTAGCCAGCAACCTAGCTGTGGGACAGGGAAGTGAATCAAAATAATGAAAATGCACCTCAAGCATTTTGAGAACTATTTACATTCTGGAAATCAATCTTAAAATGTTTCCTATGAAGACGGGCTGAGAGGGCTCTTCAGCCTGGAGAAGAGAAAGCTCCAGGGAGACCTTTATAGCACCTTCCAGTACCTGAAGGGGGCTGACCAGAGAGCTGGGGAGGGACTTGTTACAAGGGCATGGAGTGGCAGGGCAAGGGGGAATGACTTTTAACTGACAGAGGGCAGGTTTAAACTAGATATTGGGAAGAAATTCTTTACTGTCATGGTGGTGAGGCACTGGAACAGGTCCTCAGAGAAGCTGTGGATGCCCCATCCCTGGAAGTGTTCAAGGCCAGGTTGGACAGAGTTCTGAGCAACCTGGTCTAGTGGAAGGTGTCTCTGCCCATCGCAGGGGGTTGGGACGAGATGATCTGTAAGGTCCCTTCCAACCCAAGCCATTTTATGATTCTATGATTTCGTCATTAAACTTTTAATTTCTTCAGTATTATTCTTCTTTGCTTAAGAATGTATTATTTTTCTTCATTACTAGTTAATTACTAACTTGGCTCTGTGTAAGCTAAGGTCTAAACTATGGTCTACTGTACCATATGTCTTTCCTGTGCCAAGCATCTGTAAGGGTTATTCTACACTGAGCTTTCCGTCAATTTCCAGCCTGACGAATTCTTTCTGTTGATGCCATTGTCATGGAATAAAAATTACTTGTTCCAATTTAGCTTACTGCATTTCGAATGTATCTTTAAAACCATACAAACTTGGAGTTATTCTGGTAAAGTAATAATGCTGATGATTGTCTCCTGAACTAACTTGCAGGTATGAAGAAGTTGTCATAACAAGTTCTTAGTCTTGCGTATACTAGAAAAAATACCTTATTTTTCTTTATTCAGTTTCACTATTTTCTTTATTTAGTGTTACAAGTGCCAAAACAGAATGGGTTCAGTATTTTTAAGTTTTTCAGTAATTTTCAGGCAAATCACAGATCACCTCCTGCTATAAAATGAGTACAAATTTCAGTTTCCAACATATCAGTATGATTATTGTACTCATTGTAATTTTATTTACATGTGTCATTATTCAAAAATCTGAAAAACCTGAATGGCATGTAAACAACCAAGATGCCTACATTTCCAAATTTTTAATCTTTTTTCTCCCATTGCACTTACAGGTAATAGTTTACCCTTCTCCTCCCCCTCCACCTCTCTCCCATGCACCCACTGAATGTGCAATTCTTCACTTTTTTTTTCCACCTTCAAGTTAAATCTGTGGGTATGGTTAACTGTAAGAGGAGTGTTATTGTTAAGCCCCTTCTGCTCTATGAAGTGTAGGAGACTCCAGCTCCTTTAAGAGATTTCGAGTGGGCCGTTCTTGCATGGACAGATGTTCATTTATTTATGGTCACATCCTGTATCTGTCTATAGATACCAGCATCTCTGCGAAGAAGATCCTTAAGTTATTTCACTTATTTTCCTAAGGTGAATGATGCCAAGCACACTTTCTCTATCAATCTAGAAACAGCAAGTCCTGACTTTTTGACTTTTTTTTTTTTCCCTTTTAAAAAATGTCATGATGAGTGACAGACACCTCCCCTGTAGCTCAGCATATTATGTGCATCATGCTCATTTTGATCCTGTGCATGTAAACAAGGGCAAAGCACCACAGCACAAAGATTTAGTTTAAGACCAAGAGAGTCTATTATGTTGTTTTTCTTTTATTTTTTTTTGAGACAGGCAGAGTTAGACAAGCAGAACTTGCATGCAATTCCTCTCGTCCTGTAGCCTAATACCACCACTGCTGGCAGGAGGCCACAGGCTTTGTACTGACTTTGCAAGGCCTCAGGACTGAGCCTCATTTTGTCTGAGCTTTTATTGACCTGTCTGTGGCTTTCTTTTAATTAGTTGCAACAGCAGTGTCTCTAATGGGTAGGTAGCTATGTCTGTTTTATTTTTGTTTAACTTTGTACGGCGCCGCTGTGGCTTTTATATGGAGAGTGACGAGAAGTTCTACTGGGGAGAATGAGGTATTTATAACTAACATAATGATGTATAACATCTTTTATAACTAACATAATGACACGTAACACAGTAATATATAGAGGAATACAGGCCTGGTATGACAGCAAAGTCCTCTGAGAGTGGTCTCCCAGGACATTGTAGAAGAGGCACAAGATGATAAAAAAAGGAGCACAGCCTCAGCACTGGAGAACTTGGGGCTACAAAGAGCTCGTCAGTAGTCAGCTAAAGCAGTGCAGACCTGGGAAGTGAACAAAGAGAGTTGACGGATTACACAAAGAACCAGTATGTAACATACATAAATGGCATCCCATATAATACAATTGGATGTAAAGTGGAGCAGTAGACAAATGGATAAAAAGCAAGGTGTGAAGGCATTTTAAAAACCACACAAAAATAGCCAATGTCATGGGTTAGCATAGTTTGAGTTTTGAGGAAAGACTCCTTCAGCCTCAGAAGTGATTTTTTTGCGAAGAGGAGCTTACAGTTTCCTCTAGACCTGACCTAACCAATCAACTGGCTAGTTGGAATATTGACAACTTCTTTAAGCCACTTAAGAAGCTTGGTACGCCTCTGTGATACACATTTAAGAACGAACAGAGCCCGGGAAGGCTCTCTCTGACTTCCGGCTTTCGGACAGGTAACTGGGGGAGGCCCGGGGCACGGCCCAGCGGGGCCGGGCCCTGCTCGGGCCGGCCGGGCCGGCCAGGAGCCCACCCTGGAGCGGCCCTGTTCCATCTGCGGCCCGGCCCGGCCCCCCCAGCCCTGCTCCGGCCCCAGCCCTGCTTCGGGCGGGCCAGGCCCCCTCAGCTGCTCCGGACGGGCCATGCCCCCCCCCACCCACTGCTGCTGCCCAGCAAGGAGAGATAAGCGAATTCCAGCTGCAAGGCCGGGTGAGATTA